>JAGKRZ010000073.1:0-78937 GCA_020002355.1 Intubia oerlemansii
AAAAAAAAAAAAAAAAAAAAAAAAAAAGAAAAGAAAAGAAAAAAAAAAGAAAGAGCCAGAGTCACCTCGCCCCATCCACTGCCCGATGGTACGGCAACCTCGCAGGATGGAATACAACTACAACAACAATACTTGCATATCCAGATCTTGGAGCGCCCAACCGATGCTCCTTGTCACCTTCCATTCTGTTAAATCACACCCTCCTTCGTGCAAAACGCTCTCCTCTTTGCTCATACTCCGTGCATACGCCCCGCGCTCATATGCCTCTGCATAGGTACTCTCATCATCGACGCAGGCATATCATCTGGCGGCACTTCCACGGATAAGTAGGTAGACTTGGGTGTGCATTCCTAAGCCGTATTCTCATCGCTAGTGAAGCAGAACAAATGGGAGAAAACCAACGGACAATTAAACATAAAAAGAGAGGACGAGAGAGATAGACTTGAGGAGAAGAACACCGAAAAAAAACAGGATGCCGGGCACACGCACACATGCAAAGAGGACACCCAATATGCTGGTTTGCTGCATATCGTCCTTCCGTACCAACAAATTCATGCTTTGTGCGCCGTGCTGCGCATGTATTGTCATGCTTACGTTCTGCAAGAAAGCGAAAACACAAGCACGGTCACTTGCATATCGTTGCCACACCGGTGAGAAGAGAATCTCCTGTTCGGAAGCTTTCCCTGCCAATGGCTACAATACGAGAGCCACTTAGGAACCGTTCCGGAAAGCTCTCATGTGGAAAGCAACATAAAAATAAAACGAATAAATAAAAATTGAATAAATAGAGTCTAGATCATGCATCGCACATGGTCCGCAGGAGCCGCTCGCTCTCACCGCCACAAATTTGGATGCTCATACGAGTTACTTTTGGGTGTGGCTTGCGTGCTTGCATTTGGATGTGTGCATTGGATACCATGGTGTCGTATGAACGAGGTAGGAGGACGGCGAAGCGGAGGGTGACTGCTGAGGCTGCAAAAAAGGCTGCAGATGGAGACCCGTGGAATGCTCGTATTCGGCCGTTGAACTTTTCTGCTACGAGCCATTCGTATTACGTGCGGCAGTAATGACTTTCTTTGAGTCTACCGCGTTTGTGGCATTGGTTATATATTTATATATGATAACACTCACGAGGCTAAAAGAAGCGGGAGGCATCTAAATAAAAGCGATCTGAACATCTAGGAGGTGGTGCTGAACCACATAGTGCCTGCTAAAACTAGCGCTCTGACATGTCAATTTTTCAGCACGCGAGATGATGGGTTCCGATGTACGCCACCAAAAAAAAAAAAAAAAAAAAAAAAAACTGCACGTTTCAGTCCATCATTATTGTACATGTACGTCCGGAAACATCCCTGCTTTGGGATTGGCTAGTTTTATTATATTTATTTTTTTTTATATTTATTTGCCTTCCCTTGAAGTTTGAGCTGCAACAATCTGAATGCAGCAGTTGCCGTTCGTTCCATGTCAGTTTCGTTTCAGGTTCCATGTGTCGAAAAAGTGACATTGGCGTGCATATATCTCACATACCTCTATGCTCAACTATGTGATATTAACGTAGTCAGGTAGGTTGCATCGTTTTTATCATAATGTAAACGTATACTCAGAACGTATTATTCGTTTAAAGTTACCGCTGGTTTTCTCATTTCTTATTTGAGTTGCATCGATGTACTTGTCCCAGCGTTAATCCGTATTAGGTAGCATCGCCACGACGACATGCATCTTGCTTCCTTGCACTCGGCTTTGCTTAGATGGATTTCATTTTCTTGACCTTGGGCATTGAGCTGTGCCGACCGCTCCTTCCTGCCGTAGAGTTTGGCTGTCATAGCGCCATGAACGCAAGGCGCGCTCTTTCCCTAAGAGCTACCTAGTATTTGCTGCCGCTATGCAATGGGTGGCAGGTGCTACCCTGTACCTCTCTCAAAGAGAGCTCTTTCCAATTGCGGAACGCCCGCCACGGTGTACAGGCAACAAACAATAAAGGCACAACATGTTATATCTCCACCAGCGGGGGAAGTGGAGACGGCATTCATGTTCATCTGCTCGCCATATTTACCATTGTGCTCGACCAGAGCCTCCTTGTTTCTTCCATCTTTTTTATCCTCTTTTTTTTCACTCAATTTTCACATTTTCTTCGTCTTGCCGGATCGAAAAGGATGGATTTGAGCTTTGCTGCCATCCACGATGTTGTGCATCCAACCGGTGCCTTTTCATTGGAACGAGATGAGCTGCTGGGCGAGGCCAACGGCAAAGCCAATGGGCATGCTGACGGGGTCCCTCCCTGCAACGGCATCGGCCACAAGGACGAACCCGACTGGGAATCTTCCCAGTTGAATCCCAAGAACCGCATCGACAGCCTGGCACCGCTCGCCGAGCCTCTCTGGCGCATTGATGGGTGCGCTGGCTTTGGCACACAATTCTTTGCCTATCCTCTCTTTCTCTATGCTGAAAACAAGGGCCCAAATGGACATGTCAACGGCCATGCCAAGGCCAGAAAAGGACTGCCGCCGATGCACATTGACGTGTTCATCTACGAGGGAGCCATGTATCCCCCGACGCTGCGCTCTCTCCTCGATCTCGACGCTGCGTTTTACACAAAGGACGCCGTTCGCGTGCGCCGTCTCGGTGTAGCCCAGCACGTGCTGCGCATCCTCCAATACCTGACAACAGTCACGCCTCCAGGAGCAGATGCGCCCCCTCTGTGCGCCGAGGTTCTTCACAAGCTCTATGCTGAGGGCCCCTTTGGCTCGCGCATCATCCTCGACAACATGACGTGCCACATTCACGAGGCCCGTGCCATCGTTTCGCCAAACTACCCCCTCGAGGCCGAGCTCAAGTCGTATGACGAGCTCCAAAAGATGTGGGCTGAGGATGGCAGCAAGCAGGCCCGCGTGCTGCCCGAAGTCAGCATCGACCATGTCCACCTGATCCGCCAGATGCACGACAGCATCAGCGAGGTGTATATCGGCAGCGAGAGGGAGGAGTCCCTACTTCTGAAATCGCTCGCTGGCGGCGTCAAGTACATGTACCAGGAGATGCGCGCTCTCCTGCGCGACATCTCCCCTCACGAGTACATCCTGTCGCAGCCCGTGCACGTCATCACCAAGAAGTGTCTTTTTGGCGGCAAGCGTGGCGTGATTGGCTTCACCATGAAGTTCCACCGCGCAGGCTCGCTGCGTGATGTGCTTCCACAACTGCGCGACCACGGCCAGCTTCACTTGGCAGACCAGCTGCGCTGGTCCCGGCAGATTTCTGCGGCCCTAGCCCATGTGTGGCACGAGGGTGGCAGCTACTACCCCGACCTGCGCCTCGACAATGTGGTCTTGTCGGGGCCGGCGCCCGGAGGAGACGCAGGCTTGGTCGACTTTGAGCAGCGCGGCGTGTGGTCCAATTTCTCTGCGCCCGAGGTCGACTACATTGAAAATGTGCGTCTTCTCACGTTTGACGACCAGGATTTTGACTATGCCATTCCCGAGGACATTTGCGACGAATACAAGGAGCGTCTCATTGCATGTTACGAAGCAGCGAAGACGGCAAGGGCGGCAGCAGAAGCAGCATGTGCTGCTGCTGCTGTTACTCCGACCGACCATCCACTGGCGAAACCACCACTGCCGCCGCGGCCGCCCAATGGCACAGAGCAAAAGCAAAAGCATCATTCGAAGCAGCCGAGCGTGCTGCGTCTGGAGCAGGAGACCAAGTACAGCAATCCTGTCTCGGGGTACAATGTGACGTGGGTGTGTCTGACGCCGGCCGAGCAAGAGGCCGCCATGGTGTATATGCTGGGCAGGCTGCTGTGGTGTCTCTTTGAGGGCGTGAGCGCGCCGCACCGCGGTGCCATCTGGCAGTCGTACCCGCGGGAGCCCGAGCAGCACGAGTTCCCGACCTTTCGGCACACGCCCGCCAGTGTGCAGCCGCTAATCGTTGCGTGTCTGGCCGGCGTCGTGGATGGCGGGCCGCGGGAGTACAGCAGGTTTGTCCGCCATGCTGGCAAGCTGTACATGAAGGACGAGGACGCCAGCAGTGAGACGGACTTTGTCCTGGTGGCGGACAACCTCAAGGAGCGAGCGCGCAAGTACTGGAAGCAGCAGCTCGACGAGGGCAATGCGTGGCTGGACGCGCGCAACAAGAAGCTGCAGGCGGGACAGACCGTCCATGTCGACGGCGAATCGGCTCACGGACGGCCAACACTCAAGCGGGTGCAGTCCTGGCTGCAGCAGCTGACGGACGAGCTCATTTGATTACCTACCTAGGTACCGACCTACTTACGAAGTATGTAGGGATGGAAACGGTGGAAACTCCACGATGATGATGTCTAATGATTTGCTTTTCTCATAATGATTTGAATTCTTTTTCTCTCTTAGTCTAGATGAACACGCATAACGAGTAAATAAAAAAATGGCTAAAAAAAGGAAGAAACGGTGAGAAATAAGAAACGACGCTGATATAATGACATCCAACTACTGGGTATTCAATCCAAAGAAAGTAAAAGAAAGAAGCAACGCAAGGAAATCTCTAAAAAGAACCAAAAAAAAAACCAAAAAACCAGCCCAAATAAAAAAGATAGTATGACAAATAATGATGGCAAAAAAAATGTGAAGCGAAATGTGACATAGGAAACGGAGGAAAGAAGTCGAGCCGCCAGCAAAACGAGGGGTCAACTAGGGGCCAATTTATTTGGCCGGCGCCTTTTCAGAAAAGTCATTGTCCGAAATGGAAGCTAGAGGAGCAGCCGGCACAGGCTGGCCGTGGATGACATTGCTGTTGCCGCTGCTGCCGCTGCGGTCGCGGCCGGTGCTGCTCTGGTCGATGGAGGCCATCTTCATGGACGAGTCGCCGGCCACGGAGGGAGGGCGAGTGCCGCTGATGCTGCCGAGACGCGAGGGGGCGCCGCCATGGCCGCCCGACATGAGACCACCATACGACCGCTCGTAGCCGCCCGAGACGCTGCCGGTGCTGTTCATGAGCATCTGGTGGCCCTCGATGCCGTGCTGGGGGATGATGCGGACGCCGTTCTCCTTGGGGTCGCGCTCAGCCGGCGTCCAGGCGAGGTAGTCACGGCGCACCTCGACGTAGTCGTAGGCGAACTCGCCGTGCTGGTCGTCGTCCATGCCGAGCAGCTCAGCCTCCTCGGATGCGCGGAGGTGCAGGCCGGGAATGAGGTCAATGATCTTGGCGAGGATGGCCGAGACGGTAAAGGAGTAGCCGAGCACAGCGAGGATGTAGGCGATCTGGACGTAGAGCTGGCGCCAGTTCTTGTTGAGGAAACCGCCCGTGATGCCGTTGCTGACGCCGTCGAGGCCAATGATGTAGTCGGCACCAAAGAGAGCGTTGAACAAAAGACCGACCATGCCGCCGACAGCGTGCTCAGCAAACACATCAAGCGAGTCGTCAATGCGAAGGTAGAACTTGACTAGAGATGGTGTTAGAGGGCGTTAAAAAAAATAAAAAAAATAATTAAAAACTCACTCTTAGTGGCAAAGTTACAGGCGATACCAGTGACGACGCCGAGGATAATGCTAGCCCAAGGGGTAATGAAACCCGAAGCAGGAGTAGCGGCAACGAGACCAGAGATGGTGCCCGAGCACCAGCCGACCAGCGACCACTTGCGAGCCAGGCGGAAATCAAGAAGACACCAGGTCATGGCAGCAAACATGGCCGTCAGGCACGAGTTCCAGCAGGCCATGGTGGCGCGGAGGTTGGCACCAAAGGCCGAGCCGCCGTTGAAGCCGAGCCAGCCAAACCACAGCAGCGTCGTGCCGAGCGTGATGAGCGAGATGTTGTGGGGACGGAAGTTGAGCATCATCTTCTCGTTGCGGCGGCCCAGCACCCACGAGTAAGCCAGGGCAGACGCGCCAGAGCAGATCTCGACGGGACCGCCGCCGGCATAGTCGAGGACGCCATAGTTGAACGCCCAGCCGTTGATGTTCCAGACCCAGCAGGCAATCGGGCAGTAGATAATGGTGGCCCAGAAAAAGGCAAAGACCATGGCGGGCACGACGCGGCCGCGCTCAGCCGTGGCACCGACCACAAGGGCCGCCGTGACGGCGCAGAACTGCATCTGGAAGAAGGAGTAGAGGAGTTCGGGAATGAGAGGCGAGCTGGGCGAGGGGACGGCGAGCGTGTTGCGGAGGCCAAAGTGGTGCAGGTCGCCGATGAAACCGTTGGTGGCCGTGCTGCTGAACGCAAGAGAGTATCCCCAAAAGTACCACTGGAAGACAATGACACTAAAGGACATCATGCAGACCCAGATGAGCGACAGGGCCGACTTTCTCCGCGCGAGGCCAGAGTAGAGGAAGGCAATGCCGGGGACCATGATCAGAACCATGCATGCCGAGACAATGATAAAGGCCTGGTCACCAGATTGGAACCACTGGTTGAGGTTTTCGGTGGCTAATCATGTTAGAACTTGAGACGAGAGGCGTTGAGAGGAAAAAATCAAGACAAAAAAAAAGAAAAAGAAGACATACCAGAGTCGCCGCCGGTCTCTGCGTTTGTGCCATTGAATACGGCTGGCGCGCCGACCCAAGAATAAGACATAGTAGAAGATGGGAGGATGTGGTGGAGATGGAGAGGTGTTGAGAATTAAGAGATTGAAAAGAGAAAGCTCAAAAATAAAGGGAGACCTGGGTTCCAGACGCAGATGGCGAGAAAGAGGAAAGAAAGAGAAAAGGAAATGAGCTTCAGAGGTAAGAAGTGATTTCTTCAAGTCGATTATTGCAGAGAGTTCATTATCACGAGGCGCATAAATCGGATAGAGACGCGTCGGGTAGAATTTTTTGGGTGAAAACGACAAAAACAGTATAGGTGTCGCGTGAAGAGAGCAGGGTCGATTGGTCGAAGAAGACTTGTTGAATATCGAATATCCCAAAAGACGAAATCAACAAAGATCAAGTCGAATGGATCAATGTGAAGGCTGTTGTTGAAGAACGCAAGACAATGTGGAAAAGAATAATATGTAAGAGAAGAACAGCAACGAGACAAAAAAAAAGGCACCTGAAAAGGAAACCTCTTCTGTCGGACGAGGCTTGGGCAAAGTATATGAAAGCTTTTGCGGAGCGATATCAAATATTTCTTTTACCTCTACCGTGTGGTCAACACGGGGGGATGGGGGTGGGGGGGCGTGTATTTTTCCCGCCCTAGCACAGCTAGGTGGGACGGCTGTGTGGGTACGGAACGAGGCAGGGCGGAGGATGGCGGAGGATAGCCGGGCAAAGAAACCAAAGACGAGGGTCAATGCAGAAGGTTTGGGCTCGTGGGTTTGTGTGGAGGGCGGATGATGTTTGGTGGTCCAGGAAGCTGAGTATTGGAGGTCTGTGGCCTACAGAATACTCGTAAGATGCATAGATTGCTTTGCCTATTGGTTCATCACCGAAAGAAGCAGCAGTGGTGGGAGTCTTGTTCCTGTTCCTTCTCTACATGTCCGAGAACGAGCACAGCATGTACGGAGTACATGGTGTAGCATCAGCAAATTTGCCTTTTGCCCCATCTCTCCAAAAAAAAAAAAAAAAAAAAAAGAAAAAAAAAAGCACCTACACGCATGCACATTACATATATTACGTCGTTTTTCTTAAGTATCAAAAGTCAGAAAGCCTCGAGTGCCGAAGTCGCAGCCCAAAATTTCGTTCTACGCAGGCAACCTTAGTGTCGAGCGTTATATTTTACTTTATTTTCGCTAATTTTTCAAAAGCCCCTAAAATCTCTAAAACGCTCCAAATACTGACTTTCTCTGCAAAGTTCGAAAGAAAAGGCCCTATCAACCCTCTCTTTCGACAAACTTTTCTGACTCTGACCACGTTGAAAAGGCCGGTAGGAACTGGAAGAACGGAAAAAAAAAATACTTGTCAAATACTAAATAGAATTATGAGAAGGATGACCGGAGGGAGAAAAAGGAAAGTGAAAAAGAAAAGGAAAAAAAGGGCAGCCCGGCATGCCGCCCAAGCCAAAGAGAAGCGAGAATTGGTGATGTCCCCTTGCACTAGCTTCACGCCCCTGGGTTTGCCTAGCGGCTTTTTTAGACTCGACGCTACGGTAGCGGCAGTAGATACACCCCCTCCTTCCGTTGCCTCTTACACATTTAATGATGACAGCATTTTCTTTCTCGGCAAGGCTAAAAAGCCACCCGACAAGGCAGGAGCTTTGCGCAAGGCCACGCCACGTGACCTTGGCAACGGAAGTAGCCCTTTCGCCTTTTCGCCTTTTCGCTTTTGGCTTTTGGCTTTTTTATTTTCTCTTGGCCTCGTCGATCAAGACTGCGTTTCAAGCATCACTGACATGCAGCGACCCTGGTCCACGGCTTGGCATGACCCAGCATTTTGCAACGTGCGATACTCATACACACAATATATAACATTACATCAGAGGCCAGAGTCCCCTTGTGCGACCTTTTTTTTTTGTTTTTGCTATCGATACGCAAGTCGTGAAACTTCCCCGGACTTGCCTGTCTTCTTCTATCAATAATTGCTCGCTTGCTCCCTTCGAGTACGGTACACTGGGCCCGGCAGATTCGCATGCAGCACATCCTCCATAATAAAGCGTTTATTACATGTACTCCGTACGAATACATGTAAAGAATGCTCCGTACCTGCCCGGGCCCGCTCATCCGGTTGCGGAGTGCAGCATTCTAGAAATGTGCCTTCTCAGCCGATAGCGAATGGGGGAAAAAGGCTGAACTCCGAAGTTAAATGTATATCACGTGACATGCTGCGATCTTATCTTGGCGGGCCCGGCACCGTGGAGCGCCATGCCTAAAATGGATTTCTATTAGGTAAAAGAAAACGGCACGAGCCAGATTCTGTTACGAAACAGCACGACTCACAACTCCAAAAGGGAATCTGACACGATAGATAAGACAGATTTGGTATCTTACACGGTACAAAGTACAATGTATCTTTTACAGATTGGACAGAGCCGCCTCACGAGCGAGCAAAACACATGTGCGTTGCAATCCACATACTGCACAGCAAGAACGGCCAGGTACCAGCACATCGGGAAAGAGCCATCCATTGGCCAATAGGAAACAGTCTTTGCCACAAAGAGTCGGCTCTCCGATACCATCGGATGCAGTCCGAAGAAGAAATGCATCTTATTCCGTACTGAATTCCTTCTGATACGGGCGTCGTTATCTCTTCCCTCTCTCTCTCTCCTTTTGCTAGATAGGTATCTCAATGCCAGTGCTACGTTAAAATGCCTCGATAACGAGTGTGTAAGCTGCCTGCAGACAACTATATATTTGACAGTCGTCGCACTTTTACACGCTCTTTTGTTCTAAACTTGCATTTGCTTTTCTCTGGTTCAGCCATTGTTTTTTGCGACGCCCTTTTCTACGCCCTTTCTTCAATAAATACGGAGTACTTCCCGGCAGTTCCCGTATCGCGTGTCGACTCTTGTCCCTCCCTCCCACGGAAACAAGCTTTCGCTCTGTACATGTACGGCTTGGCGTCCTTGTGGTTACTCGACAATACAGCAACCCCTTTTCGTTTTCTTTTTTTTTTCTTTTTTCTTCGCCCTCGTCTGCTACGGCCACCCCCCTCCACCCATCCCACTCGCCGGTCGCTCCTGTCTTTGGCAATACCGTTCGCTATCAGTACCCACAATGGCCCGTAAAAAGACCCCATAAATACCCGCTCAAAAGTCACCATCAGGCTGAGCCAACCAGTGCCTGTCTCTTTATCGCGCCAATCGTCTTTCACGTCTGGCACGAACTGAGATTGCACAGCGACTCGGAACGTGGGAGACGTATGCCTTTTTGCAAATTGGGGCCCGTAGATTTTTTGTCCTGCTTTTTCCATTTTATGAAGCGTGCCTTCATAAAGCACTCCAAATTGCGCGTGCGCACAAAGCTAGAAGGCTTTTGCAGTGCGATATATAGAAACAAGACAGTGTCCGTCTTTATTCTGTTTTTATATGGCGCACTTTTGCTGTCTTTTGCTGTCGTCATGGCATCATTTTCAGTCATGGATTTGGCAGCCGTTGTCCCGGTTGTCCCGTTGTACCGTTGTTCAGCTGTATTTTTATGGCTTGTCCGAAGCAAGCAAATTGGACATGCTCGTCGAAGATGCAAAAAGGAGAATCGAAAAAAGAAAGACAAAAAATAGACAAAAAAGCACTCGTAGCACTTATCTCGCAAGTGATTTGCATGTCCCATTGCCATTCCAGCTTTGGTCGAGCTGCACTGAAATTGCATCCCACGCAAAATGTTTGAAACAGCTCTCAGGAATCAAGCTTTGCGCAGATCGCCCCCACGCGCAGAGCTGATGAAAATCATGTACTCCGTAGGGTACATACTCGTACATACGAAATCTCAAAATAAACCCATGTCATGTCTTGCTTCTCATATTTGCCCACTCACTCGCTAGAAAGTACAGAGACCATCGCATATTGGGTCGGGCATGACTGTCTCCCCACGTACACCCCCCTCGCGTGTCAAAGTCCCTGGCCGTAATGTGCTTCCGCAGCTCATATGGACTGATAGAACGGGCAATCACAAGGCTTGGAAATATCTAGACTTATCTCACAACCTAAAATAAGTAGGAAGAACGCCCCGAGCATTTCCCGTCGGATCCATCCCGGCCTGTACAACGTCTACCCTCCACGTCCGTACTCCACGTCCACACTCCTTGGGATAATGGTCGCGTGCCCGATACACGAACCCCGTGTGGAAGTGTGTCGAATGTATTTTATTGCATACTTCAGCCACTGATACATCCTCATGACGTTGATATCAAAAGTTCGAGAGACACATGAAACGAAAGGAGGGGGGTAAATCATATATGTAGCAATTTTTTGGTCCACACGTCTTGATATGATGCGTTCTACAAGTCCTGTAAACAATCAATCAAAAGAAGAAAAACGTTCTTCCAACTATTCTTATTCACATGTGCATCAAATCTCAGAATCAAAAGCTCGGGAAACATACGACTATAAAACAGCAAAATAAAGGTCGATGCTGATCACGTGATGTCGCGCGTGCACCCGCGTCCAGCGCCTTCGCGTCTGTATTCTGCATGTGTCCATTCATACTCCGTAGTGACGTTGTAGGCCCGCAAAAGCCCGCTAATAGCAGCAAGCAGCAAACACCTCGACCTCGCGGCATCAACGTCGACAAAACAGTACAACAAGGAGGGAGCATTGTCTGCAATCATCCTTCTAGTCCCCGGATAACACGACGATGGCAGCAAAGTACCAGCCTGTTTCCGAAGACGACGGCGTCGAGCTTTCGCAGGCGCGCTCGGCCGGCAGCGATGAGCGCTTTGACAAGGAGAAGGAGAGGGACGAGAGAGAGGATGACGGCATCAGCAATGACGAGACACGCGGCTTTCTAAGTGGCGTGGATGCCAGTGCTTCTGCTGGTGGCGGCAATGGCATGTCCGCTCTCAGTGGTGCCGCCCGCCACCGCTCAGGCGACGATGCGCCTCGATGGCTGTCGCGGCGGACATTCCGCGTGGCGGTCATTTCGTTTGTGACGTGTCTCGTGGTCTGCGTGGGCTTCAAAGTGGCCGTCGACAATATGGGCATTGTCATGTCGTTGGGGGACCAGTGCGAAGCCAAGGACGCTGCCAAGGATGCCGTCATGGGAGACAAGACGTGCGCCTGCAGTCCAACGGTCACGGTGCCGCAGCACTTTCAGACATCGCCGCAGGTCTTTGCTGGGCCGACGGCAACAGGCCAGGCCGCATTTCTGGCCCAGACCGTCACCATCAACCCGTCGGCGTCATACGTGGCCAACCAGCCGCTTCAGACCAACATTTTTGTCGAGGACCAGCCCGTCGATAGCGACGACATCTTTCGTCACATGGGGTACGTTGGCCGTCCTTTTCCCTCCTTTTCTCCCCTTTTCTTTATCTGTACCATCTTCTAACAGCAGCTAGTCACACATCCCCTTACAACCCGTCTCCTGGCTTTGGCGTTCAGGAATATGCCCTGCCTCCTGGCGCCGAGATTGTTCAGCTTCAAGTATGCCCGGTCACGTCTGGCTCCTTTCATATTCACATATACGCTCGGTCCTGCTAACGTTATAGATGCTCTCCCGCCATGGCTCGCGTTATCCGACACTCGGTAACTCGGTTCAGACTCTGGGCGACAAACTTGCCGGTCTGAAGGGCAAGTTCCAGGCCAGCGACGAGCTCGCCTTCCTCGAGGACTGGGAGTACAACCTCGGCTACGAGATCCTCGTTCCCAAGGGTCGTCAGGAGCTTTTCGACTCGGGTATGTTTTCACTGGCCCTTTTGTATTATGCTGGGTGTCGAGTGTGTGCAAAAAACTGACGGTCAGGCATTTTGCACTCATACATGTACGGCCATCTGTACAATCCCAACAGCAAAATCATTGTGCGGACGACGGTATGTAAAAAGATAAAAGGGTCGTCAGATGTTATCGTGGAGTTTCAAACTGACAATATCCAGACACAAGACCGCATGCTCAAGTCGGCCGAGAACTTTTTGGCTGGCTTCTTCGGCCTGGAATGGTAAGCATCACTGCACTGCATGGTATATATCAAACACATTTACTGACGTCTCTAGGACGAATAATGCCACGATTGAGGTCATTATCGAGCAAGCAAACGCCAACAACTCGCTCGCTGGCTACCTTAACTGCCCCAACTCTCGCCAAGACCGGGCAGGCAGTGATGCCAGCAATATCTGGATCGAAAACTACCTGCGCAATGGTATGTTTTGTTTCGTGTCGCTCTCTTTTGCCAGCACTATATTTGTCTAACTCCTCCCTCCTCCGCAGCCACTGCTCGTTTCCAGTCCAAACTCAAGGGCATCGACTGGACCATCCACGACACATATGCTGCACAGACATTGTGCCCCTACGAGACGGTACATTCAGCAAGCCCCCTTTTCTATTTTATTTGACGTCCCGTCTTCTCGCTAACACTATTTAAAAAAGGCCGCCTATGGCTTTTCTCGCTTCTGTGGTCTCTTTACCTACCCTGAATGGCTCGGCTTTGGCTATTCCATCGATCTCATGTTTGCTGGAGACAGCGGATTCCAGTCATCCACGGGCGTACGTATATCAGCCCCCCAGTGCTGATTCTGCATTTTCTATTTCTCGCTAACGAAATCCAGAGAGCCGTCGGCATTGGTTACCAGCAAGAGGTCATGGCGCGCCTCAAGAACCACACGCTCGGCTACGTTGGTTCGCAGATCAATGTGACGCTCGACAACAACACCGATACCTTCCCGCTCAACCAGTCGCTCTATCTCGACTTTTCCCACGACACCAACATTGCATCCGTCCTGACGGCCTTTGGCCTCAGGCAATTCGCCCAGCAGCTGCCGCCGTCCGAGTACCCGGGCCCGCACAACTTTACCGTGGCGCACCTGACGCCCTTTGGCGCCCGTCTCGACATGGAGATTATCCGCACGCCGCACCCTGTGGCCAGCGACCGCTCGGGATACGTCACTCAGGGCAGCGAGACTCGTTACATTCACTTTGTCATGAACCAGCGCACCATCCCCCTCGGCGCCAGCTTCCCCGAATGCGATGCCAGCCGTCTTGACGGCTGGTGTGAGCTCGACACATTCATCCGCGTGCAGGAGGACATGCCCGCCCGTGCAAAGTATAACGAAGCCTGCTTTGGACCGTACACGGCGCATCCGTACGGAAAAATCAATGACGGTGCGCCACTGTCCTCTTGAGCATGGAGCGGGGAGGAGCAGTGTGTTTTCTCTAGAAGTTCCATTGTTTTCATACCTAGGTAGTTTTGTACGATAGCATGTAGACATATTTTTAATGTTGTTCTATTTACATTTCTGGCAAAGCACAAAGTGACATATGTACATGGCCATAATGTTAAATATGCCGTTATATACAAAGAAAAAAAAGGGCAATGGTTGAAATCCCCCAACACAGCCGGATGGGGTGGGAAAATCGTGACGCCTATGCGCAGGGAAAAGGAAAATAACATGGCGCAATATGCCGCTGGAAACTGACAAGGCAATGAAAGAAAAATGCAGATACTATGCAGAGGAATATGTAAAAAGGAATGTAAAAAAAAGGTAATAGTAAAAGAAATATGTGGTAAAGGAGTGAACGAAGTGAAGTTTAAAAGAAAAAGGAGAAAGAAGAGCAAGGAAAAGTAATATGTAGAATGTATCATGCTGAGAGCTACCCAAAAAGGTAGACAGATGCTGAGAACGAGAAATTGCAATGCTCAAGAGAGACGACGTGCCACCTCCCCAAGGAGGTAATGCTGCAAGGCGCAGGTCTCCCATCTTGGTTTCTGTCTTTTTAAATTAGTACGCAGGGCAGCCGTTCTTGGCCTGCTGGAAAGCATTGGCAAAGAGCTCCTGCATCGCCGAGTAGTGGAAGAGGATGCCACCGAGGACGGCAATGTGCCACAGGTTGTGGCTGCCGCCAATGTAGTCAAACATGCCCGGCCACCAGCGCTCAGGCACCTTGCTGGCATAAACAAGAGCACCCAAAAAGTAGACCGCCAGGGACTTGGTGACGGGCAGGTAGAACTCGACGACGCCCCAGACACCGCGCGTCAGCGCAATCTGCAGCATGGGCATCGAACCGGTGGCAGCCAGGCCGCAGAAGAAAGCCACACGGGCCCAGGCCTTATCCTGGCCGTTGAAGAAGGGATTCCACGGCAGCACAGTGCCAATGCCGCCCAGGATGGCCGTGATGATAATGTACACCCAGCGGCTGACGGGGTCGCAGTAAAAGGCCGTGTACTCGGTCGTCATGATGGAGGCGGCCACGAGCAGCGAGATGCCCGTGTAGTCGACGCATGCAAACGACATGACGAGCTTGGCGTCGGCAATCGAGTTCATGGTGTGCCAGATGGTGCTGCAGATCAGGCACTGCGCCGCCGCAACGAAAAAGATGGCGGCAATGAAGACGTCCGTATTGGTCGACAGGCTAAAGTTGGAACTCGAGGGGTACGAGTAAAAGGCAATGGCGGCGACGACCAGGATGCCCAGGCCGTGCGACCAGATGTTGACGAGCTCGTTGCTCAGGGCAAACATGGACCGCACACAGGCCGCCTTGGTCTCGCTGAAGCGGTAGCCCTTGAGAATGTGCGGGTTGATGCGCCACGGCGTCGGCAGGTCCTCGTAGCTGATCAGCCGGCGCTGCCGTGCAATGGCCACGGCGCGCTGGATCTTCTCCTCGAGCGTCTCGGCCGCCGTGCCCGCTGCCTTCTTGGCCTGCTCGATCCTCCGGAAGCCCTCGTCCATGATCTGGCCGGCCTGGGCCACGCCGCGCTCGCGGAACTTGTTGGCATGCTCCTCAAAGTCGTCGAGCATGCTGTCCAGCAGCTCGATGCCGACAATAGCCTTGTCATTGAGCGACTCGGCCGCCGCCAGCGTGTCCTGGTACCGGGCCTCGACCGTTTCGACCATAATCTGAAGTCGCCGCCGGCCGGCACCAATCATTTCCTCAGACGCCTGCGAGCAGCGCGTGCGCACCGCTTGGAGAGTCGTGTAGGCGCGCTGGAGGCTCGAGTCAATGCTGATCTCGCCATAGCTCTCGAGAGCTGCCAGGCGGCGCTCGAGTTCAGTGAGAAACTCATCGAGCTGTGACGCGCGTTAGTTGCCAGTCTGTGCGGCCCCCCTCCCCCTTTCCCCCCTCCCCCCACCTCTTGCTTGACGTCGGACCTACCTTTAAGAGCAGCGTCTCCTCGCTGTCCATGAACTGGTCAACAACCGACTTTCTCCTTGGCCGCGGGCGGCTGGCTGATGACGGCCGCCGCCGCCGCAGCGGCTGCTCGGCTTGAAGGGTGCCCGTCGCCTTGGCCGCGTCGTGGCTTGTGTTGTCAGAGGGGCCGTTGCCCGCCGAGGGGCTGCAGGCCATGTTGGACGTTAATTCCATCATCCTGAGATGTCGTCGATGTGCGTCGCTGGTTGTTTTGTTTGTGCTCAATGGTCAATCTTGCCAGGCGTATATGATCAATTTCGTTTTCTTGTCGAGCGCGAGAATGCCGTTATCTGGCGGAGTCGCCCCACCGCCAAAGAGAGAGAGAAGAGAAGAAGGAGGAATGGAAAGATTCGACAAAAATAAGAGATCGTCTCGTCGTTACGTCGTCGCTTCCGGCACCGTGGATAGCAATGTCGTCATGGAAATTGTTATGTGCCGTTGGGTACCTAGTGTTGGAATGTTGTTGCTGCGTCCTTTTGCCGCCAAGAAGTATCGCTTATTCGCCGTCTGTGCTGGGCTCGCCTTTGGATAGTGCTGACCGCGATGAATGAGCACGGCGTCAGAAAGTGCTGTAAAGACAGTGTATCCGAGACCTCTGGTGAATTCGCAAAGCAATGGCACAAACCGCCCGCATCGTCGAGAGGGGAAACTTTGAAGAGGAGAAGAGGGAATTTCTACTCCCCCAATGGGACTTTTATTCGGCAATGCTACGGAATCCAGGAAAGCGCGAAGCGGGCAGAATGCAGCGCTTCCCAAAGAGAGGAAAAAAAAACTGGAGACACTCCGTTGACACTTGCCCCTTGTGGCTTCACCAATGCCCACTGGTTGTGCACCCTATTGGCTCGCTGGTGCGGTCCTCATTGGCCCAGCAAGCGTTCTGTTGCACGCACTTTCCACACGCTACGAGTAGGAGCATAGGGGTTGGCCCCCGCCAATACCTCCGCTAGAAACGCTGTCTCACAGGGCATCCGGGTGCCTGAAATTACCTGGAAATGGTGCATCAGAACGTGCAGATGTGGAGACTATTTGTATTAGTGGCTTGGCGTAATAGGTACATGGGTACATTTGCATGTGTGAAGTGCACCGCCACGGGTGTGGCTTGTCCATGGCTGAGAAGAACGGCAATTGTTTGGCGGAAGGCGCGAACGTGCATCGTGTTTGCGCCTGCCCAAGCTTACAGTTGTGTTTGTTGGTTTTGCACGTTTTGTCGACACATTTTTTATAACCCTTACTTTTTTGTCACCCTCCAAACACCGGATATAGAACGGCTACGCTTAATATATCCCATCGTGTTTCCAAAGCGGATAAACGACCCGAACCATGCACACATCAGAAATCGTCAAAGACGACGGCCTGGCGGCCCTCCTCGAGGCGTCAACGCAGGCGCGCAAGCAAGCCCTCGAGCTCATCGACCTCGCCGTCCAGAGTGCCTCATCATCGACGGGGACACCTGAGGAGCGTGCCTCCCACATTGCACTGGAGCAGAAGCGCCTGATGGCCAACATCGCCCAGCTGCGCAGCCTGCATCGCGCTGCATACTTTGCCGCTCGCGACACCAAGGCCCAGACGGCCGAGGCCCGCCAGGAGGTTGACCGGTTGCATCTGCAGCTGCAGAATCTCTACTATGAACAGCGCCATCTCCAGGGAGAGATTGCCGCGTGCGAAAACTATGAGTGAGTCTCGTCGGGAGAGCGGCGTCCGTTTGTTTTTCGACTTGAGTCCTGCTCAACTAACACTCTCAGCCACTCATACCAGCACCTGCCCATGATCCCGGTCGAAGAGTTCTTGGAGCTGCATCCACAGCTGGCAGATGCCGACGAGGTCGCGTTGATGACGGCTCGCATTGCCTATGAGAAGCAAGAGCGCGAGGCCTTGGAGCGGCAAAAGAATGAGCTGCTTAAAAAGAAGCTCAAGCTCATTGCCGAGAACAAGAAGCGCAAGGACGATCTGGTCAACCTTGACCGAGACTTGGAAAACTTTATTGACGTATGTTTGGCATGTTTCGGCCGCCTTTTTCCCCCTCTCTCTTCTTTTTTTCATTCGCTCTTTTGCTCGCTTTCCCCTTTGCGCTTTTGCGCTTTTGTCCTTTTGTCGGTTTTTGCACTCGCTAACTTTGCAGGCTGCCAAACCGATTCAGAACCTTTTTGAAAAGGTTGTTTGAACGTCCTGGCCATCTTGTCGCCTCCGGTGGTGGTTTCTGTCAGTGATGGGGAAGCTGGGTCCGGGGAGGGCGGCTGCGTCACGACCGCTCATGCAAATGACTGCATAGACAAGCTGTCAACATTCCGCACAAACCCTCTGGTTCAGCAATCTCGGGCATTAGCACCTCGCGAGGCGCAACCTCCCTTTTTAACAGATGTCTAGGGACAAGGGGTGACGCGGCCAATGTATGTTTAATAATGGCGCGGACTCTTGGGACCTTTTCGTACGGCACAACTTCGGGGCCTCGTGGGATTATTGACGGAAGGATGGGTGCCTAGAGCGGACAACCTCAAAATTTACGTTGCCGGCCAGCCACCGGGCAGTGGTTCTGGCGATGGGGTCCCGGCCCGGTAATTTCGGTGTTGTCTAGCGACCGAGAGTGCCCGGCATAATCGCCTCGCTGGCCGGGCAGCGCAACGGTCTGCCTGGTGCCCGGTGCATACGCGCGTTTCAGACGCGTAATCTGGAGCCATCTTGATATTCTCTCCGGCAAAGTTAGATGCCATCTATATACGAGAATTTAATTTTGGAATGACAGTGATTCTCGTTTCGTGGGCTTATCTGCACGTATGCATCATGGAATCCAAAATCAGCTGTTGGACATGTCTGAGATGTTGGTAATCTTCAGCACCTAGGATGCCCGATATCTGCGGCTTAGTAGGCACGGGTGATGGATTGTCATGTCTCGAAGCGAGTTTAAGCGAGACTGTCCGTTTATTTTGTAAGTCTATTTTTTTTTTTCAAGAACAATAATATTTCGTAATTTGGGGCTCAATTTTTCCGAGTACCTACTTCTTCAAGCCCCGCTCAAAATTCATTATGATGGAATGGAATCATAGAATCCAGGTACCTACCAATATATCCTACCCAGGTATTCAAACAAGAAACATACACGGGGTGCTTAAATCCAGAGAAAGTGTGATGTAGGTAAATATTCAACAACCTGGCACGCATGGAATTCACCCTCCCGAGACATCACGATAGTTTCACCTCAAAAGGGCCTCAGATATGGACGTGTTATGCAGCGTCCACACCACACCACCTCATATCCGGCTGTACTTCATCGGGCACACCTACTCCGCACAAGTACACGTAGAACGTGCGGCTGCCAACTACGGAGTACGGCGTCTGGCAAACGACAGGGTGCACGGGCCTACACTCATTACGGCACCTGCTAGTCCCCGAAAAAGGCCGCTGTTCTGTAAATGTACGGAGTAGAGATAGACCACGGGTCACACCGCAAGTTGCATCATGTGCGGCAATTTATTGAGCACTAGCACCGTGTCGATCAAAAAGAAGCATAAGATGCTTATCAGACCAGACCGGGGGCATATGACAACAAAATGGCATCTCGCGGCGCAAATGGTTGGACGCCGGGTGGCCCCGTGCTCCGGCTCCGGCTACTGAATGGAGTGGCGGCGGCATGGCGTCGATGGCAGGGAGGGGAAAGCTGGAGGGGGTGAAAATGGTCGCGGACGTGGATAAAACTGACAAGTTTCTGGGGGAGGGTCCCGAAAAGAAGACGAACAGCCGTCTCGAGCTTTAAAACGGGCTTGTAATAAAGCCATCACAAGCCAATCCATGGGCGGCATGCAAGCACACTATATGGCGAGCCAATGAGACAGGCATGTCGGCACGGGAAGGACCCTTTTTTAGTGGCAGACGATTTCTTGGCAAGAACGATTCGGCGCGGCAGCCAAACAGCACTCTATTGCAACAAGTGCGACAAAAAGAGGCCATGCCAACTTTGGCCAATGTACAGATACATGTATCTTACACGAGGCAGTACGAGTAGTACCGATGGCAAGGAAAAAAAGGTACATGTAGATAAGACGAGAAAAAACAGCCGATCATGGAAACATTCGTCCGTGCCTGCAATAACCTCCTTATTGCGATATTTTATCCAGGCGACGATATGCCGTCGCGAATTTGCTTTGTGAATTTGCTGCATGCACTCTTGAAAAGTTCCCGCACAACGGTCCAGGGCCCTTTCTCTCCATGCCAAGCTTTTCGGTGCGAAATTAGCGCGCTTGGAGATGGCACCATGTACCAATGTACCATGAACATCGTACCTCAATCTATCATTTCCAGTATAAGAGGAATAAAAGCAACAGGAACGACCGCATATGGCTGCACTTTTGAAGCTACCGAGTAGAAGTCCCCTATTGCACCAGAGAAAAAAAAATTGGTTGAATATCGTACGAGTAAGCCGTAGGCGTACTTTGCGGAGTACGGAGTACTCCGTACAGAGCATCTTTCTCCTTGCCGCTTGAAAAATGACTTCTTTTTCTTCTTCTACGGAGTAATTAGAGGCTCTCACAGTCTAGAACGGCTGGTGGACACTGTGGGCTCGCG
The DNA here is from genome assembly GCA_020002355.1 of Intubia oerlemansii. Taxonomy (NCBI): domain Eukaryota; kingdom Fungi; phylum Ascomycota; class Sordariomycetes; order Ophiostomatales; family Ophiostomataceae; genus Intubia; species Intubia oerlemansii. The sequence continues at coordinate 20,203 of JAGKRZ010000073.1, forward strand.
GGTCAGTGGACTCGACTGTGGCCCATGCTCTTCGTTGGAATAGGGGATTATGGAGCAGACTTGTTTCAATGCGTCCTCGGAAGAGAAAAAGTGCATGTCGGTAGACGCAACGGGAAGATGGGCAAAACAAATGATATGAGGAGCAAATGCAGGCAAAAAAAATAAAAAATAAATAAATAAAAAATAAAAATAAAAATAAAAAGACATAGACTGAGTTAAAGCGGCATTGAGATACCACAGTCTGGGCAGCACGTGGTTGCGTCATGACAAGCACGACAAAATTAAGTTGAAATTAAATTAAAAATTAAATGCAAAAATGATGAAAAATAAAGATCCCCCGCAAATAAACCAACGCTCGCTTCTCGCGGGTATGATCCTTTCATTTTTCCCCTTCTCGTACTCACATGTTGATTTCGCCATCTCCAATTTTTCCCAATTCGGCTGGAAGATTTTCTTTCTACGAGTATTTTATTTTGATTTATTTGACGTTATTTTTGCCCTCCATCTCAAACCTTGTTTTACCTATGCACATCACTGCCGTGTATGGTTCACATATGTGGTCTTTTCTCAACGATACAATGGTTTTTCTTGTTGTGCTGCCTCTTTGTGCAACGCCTTTCTCTGTCGAGTCTCCTTGTTTTGTTGCACAACAGTTATTGCAGCCTCCAAGGCAGTGCAGTTTACTTTCAGACGGCGCGTTTCGCCTTTTCGCGACACGGTTTCAACGTGAGATGAAAATATGAAGAGCGTACTCGCACGGAGTATCTCATTACTGCACGGTGAAAGCAGCGAAGCGGGGGAGGGTTAGAGCGCGTACTAGTACACTGTTTCACGCTAAAATTACGCATAATCCTTGTACCGGATACCTTGCTTGCTGCAGATTGCAGCCATGTCGATTTCGACCAATCACAGTACACAAAAATACACAGCCACAAAATACCATCCAGTCGCAGACGTAGGATGCACCGCGTGGGGTCTCTGTACCCGTACAAAAAAACCTGTACAAAATCTCTTTCCAATGATTTTCAGGAGCAGCCCCTGCGAAACAGCCAAAGAGCCAAACGTCTGGTTTGCCAGATCCTGTTGTTTGAGGTTCTTGCCTCCTTTAACCCAAGCTAACAGAAAGAATGCCCTGTGGCACCTATTGCGCCTTCCCGCGCCTTGCTCGACTGCATCGTGGGACCACATGCACATGCGTCACAGAAGCTCACTTTTTTAGTAGTATTTTGCCTCTTGCGAGCAAACGTCATTCAAACCGTGCTCAATTGACTACTCGTACACGTACTCCGTACGGGTGCCAAAAATAGCAGACTAAAAGGTAGATATGCTGCAATAAAGTTCTTTCTGCCTGAGGGGACGCGCAACCGTTTTTTTCCTGGTCCAACCACTAGCCTCTGCCGCAGCAGTATTCTCCCGTATTGGGACCGATTGAAGCAAAAAAGAAAAAAATAAAAATAAAAATACGCGGCCAGAGAGAAGAGGAGACGCGCAGAGAATGCCCACAACAAATCCACATTAACCAGACTGTTCTTTTGCACTATTTGCCAATCGCACCTTCCCTTCATCTCTTATGCATCTCCAGAAAGCCCAGAGGATCCACTACTTTACCTGTTTCGCCTCCTTCTCCAGGGTAAAACATGCTAGCCGGGAGACTTGCAGGAACCGCGTACAAAGCGTGCCGGTACAGTTACATGCCTTTGTCTCTTTTTTTTTTTACGCGTGCACATACGTGGACTGGAGGGGGTTTATGGTTCTCCGAACGTAAAAATCTTCTTTCCTCCTCGGATGCCTAATGCTAACTTAGCCTCCTCCTCGAGATTCCACAACTACGCGCAAACAAAAACTGCAATGACCTGTACATTGCATATTTCCCCATATGGAAAGCCCCTTCTACTGCATGATTTAGATTATCTGGGCAACAAAGGGTAGTGGTGCGATACATCATACTCGTACTCCGTATACATGTACATGTTGCATGCTGCATGGTTATGTACAGGTACATCTACGCGCTATGGCGGCCTTTGTACGTGCGGGACGCGTACCTGACTAGTGGGTCTTTCCTTTTTTTTTTTTTTTTTGGCTTTGCGCCAGGCCCCCTTTTTGCTGCTCTCCTTGCTTGTCAAGGAGAAAAAAGGCCAAGCACGAACTCGCTGCGGCCGCGGCAGGGGGGAAAAACTGTGTGGTCCTGGAAGCGGTTGCACATTGCGATCGCAGTTTTCCTGCAGGTCGCAAAGTTTACCCCTATTCTTTTGGTGTCTTTCCTCAGTTGAATGTCGCGACTGCCCTTTATTATTTAGTATACCTATATTTTTTCTCCTACTGGAACGATACATGAAAAGTTGGCAAGAACGCACTCATAACTGCTTTTAACCGGGACGACCATCGCTCTTTCCCGCCTCGTAAATATCGTACTCCGTACCTTACCGTCACACGCCTCCTACCTGGCAACATTGCTAGCAGCCCGTTGCGCTGCCCCTCGTCACATCCCAACTCCCATCGCTCTTTCCCCCGAGGCACAGAATAAGAAACGTGCTAGAGATCAAGGCATCTCTTGCCAGAACAGACCCTGCAGCCAATCCTGGCTAGCTGCCGCTTTTGGCTGCACTGGGTTCCCTTCGACCCCTGTACTTTTGTCTTGTACCTCTGCACCGCCCAAGTACCTGTACATGCTCGTTGTACCCTGTGTACTCATGCAAAGTACCAGTACACACTAGCCTCCAATTAAACCTTTCGAGCAGACCAACGCCCTCCTTCTCTTTTCCACATCTGCTCCCTTTCTCTGGGGCACTGCACACTCACTTTCTTTCACTCGGCCGTGTTCTGGCGTTCTGTTCTCTTCGTCGCTCCTTCTTTTCTTCGCCGCCATACATTCGTTCCCACGTTCTTTACCAATTTCCCCTTCGTTGCTTCCTTTTGGAGTGCCTCATCGCTCCTTCCTCTCTTTTTCTGGCGCAGCTGCCTGCTCACTTCTACGACAGCGCTTTTCTTCTCCTCGACGCGCTTTCTCTTCCCCCCCTTTCGCCAGCTGTTTCCACCTTCCTCGTGCTTTTCTATTCCCCATCTTCGTCTACAAACACTTTCTCGGTTGATTCCTCAAGACACAGCCCACAGCGTCCTCGGTCTCTCCTTCCGTGCAGGTCTTTGCCTTCCTGCCTTTCTCGTCTGTGTCTTTTATCTCTTCTTTAAACACCCTCTTGCCCTTGTCCCTCCCATTATTTTCCAGTCTATTTACCCACCGTCCTGCTTCATCGATATATCATCCTCTCCCGTCCCGCCATCCTACAACGTCTTGTTCCGCCCTCGGCCCTTTCAAGGCTTTTCGAATCCGACAATTGTATCCCTACGACGGGCCTCTTGCCTGCTCTCGAACCTATAAACGGTCGCTCGACCTCCCTACAGCTTTTGTCCCGAACTCGCACCTCGTCGCCCATTTTCTCTCCTCGGCATACCGTCTTCATTAACCCTTTTAATCATCATATTTGTCTAATGACCTGCGCATGACTTAACGGCTTGCTCTTCATCAACAAAGCGTCGGCATCCGACCTGTCAATCTCGTGGCTGCTTTCGAGCACCATTGATTACCCCCCCTCACCTGTTCTCGGCTCACATTGACTGTTGGCCTGCTGCTGTTCTCTTATTGGTTACTGCCTCATCACCTCTCCAGATGTCTCTCTTCACCTGGTGCGCCACCCGCTCGGGTGGCCTGGCGATGTTTGCTCTCATCGCGCTCAGCTACTACGTCATCTCCAAGGAGTCTGCCACCGCCCACTACGGCTACGACTACCACCAGCAAGATAGCCTGAGCAAGCCACGTTTCTCGCCAAACGGCGCCGGCATTTGGACGGTCATCTTTGCCTGGTACTGCCTCATCATCCACGTCATGGTCTCGTCCTTCCCCCTGCGCGCGTGCTGGGCCCTCTGGAACCTCACTGGCAGTCTGCGCAAGAACTCGGGCGCCGCCACATCGCTCCAGGAGTTCAAGCTTGGCCAGGGCAGCAACCACCACCGCCGCCGCGGCTCGTCCACGTCCCTCTCTAGCTCTGAGACGCTGACTTCGTCTCGCGCCCCGTCATCCTCGCCATCGCTCTCTCCGTCGCTGTCTAGCGCCAGCAGCGTCGTCGGCGACTTTGATGTTGAGCTCGTCAGCGATGCCGAGCCCGTCAAGGAGCGTCTTGTCCACGCGATTATCATTCCCAACTACAAGGAGGAAATGGACTCGCTGCGCGAGACTCTCGATGTTTTGGCCTCCCACCCGCAGGCCCGCAGCAGCTACGATGTACGTCTGATCTTGCAAGATAGTAACTCCAAAGAGGTGGCTTTTTTCGTTTGCTGATGCTAACACGTCTTTCAGATTTACCTTGCCATGGAACAGCGTGAGAACGGCGCAGATGTCAAGGCTATGACGCTCATCTCTGAGTTCGTTAAGAAGTTCCGCGCCATCGACTTTACTCTGCACCCTGCCGATATTCCCAACGAGTGCCCGGGCAAAGGCAGCAATGTTAACTGGGCTGCCCGCCAGCTCAGCGAGCGCTACCCCATTGAGCAGCGCAAACATGTCATTATCACTGGCATCGACGGTGAGTTTTTCTTTGGGTGTGGGGTGATGTGGCATTTTGACATGGTTAATGCTGACGATCTTTTTTCTTGCTCTGCAGCCGACAGCCACCTGTCTGCTAACTACTTTACGCTGATCACGACGATGCACTTCACTTACCCCGATACGGCTCCGACAACCATGTACTCCGCTCCCATTATCTTCGACCGCAACGCACACAGCGTTCCTGCTATTGTTCGCGTTGCCGACATTCTTTGGTGTGCCGCTGGTCTCTCGGGTCACTACGAGGGATCGGCTATTGCTCCTCCCACGTCTGTCTACTCGCTTCCTCTCCAGCTCGTCGATCGGGTCGGTGGCTGGGACTGTGACTCGGAGGCCATTGGCGAGGATCTTCACATGTACCTCAAGTGCTTCTTTGCGCTGAACGGCAACCTGACCGTCCGCACCGTGCTCAGCCCTATCAGCCAGACGAACGTGACGGCCGGCGGTTTTGGCAATGGCATTGGCGGCACGTTTTCCGACATGCGTGCTCGCTACAACCAAGCTCTCCGTCACATGTGGGGTGCTCTGGACACTGGTTACTCGTTGCGCAAGCTTGTCGAGCTGTGGAACAACCGCAAGATGACGTCGCGTGCTTTCCGCCCTTTGCACAGCTCACACTCGGGTGCCACGGATTCCTACGCCCCTGAGATCAAGCTCGAGGACATTACTGGTGTTGCTGATCCCGAGAAGCCGATCGACGATGGTCTCTTCTCGGACATTACAATGGACGTCCTCGAATCGCCCAACTACACGCGTCTCGTCATTCTCTTCCACCGACTCTTTGAAGCGCACTTCTTGCCTGTCCAGACGACGATCCTCATCATTTCGTCGACCCTGCTTGGATGGGCTACCGAGGGCACCCCCGACATTCACGGCATTGGTTGGATCTTCCAGGCGTGCAACCTCCTGCGGACGGTTGGTTTCTTGGAGGTGGCGTTCTATCTCTTCCTCTACGAAAACTTTCACCGGGTCGCTGTGGCCGTCCGCGAAAAGGAGATGCGCGATGCAGGCCTTGCTAAGGGCATGAACTTTTCGCATCGCAGTCTGCGCAAAAACCTTTTGGACTACGTGATGGTGCCCCTGGTGGCTCCCATCTACGGCGCCATTCCTTGCGCGCAGGCCCAAATATGCCATTTCTGGACAATAGACCTCGTCTACAAGGTCAGCAAGAAGGTGACCCGCCAAAGGGGCAAGTCTGTGTCGGAAGGCCACGCATAATGATGAGGGCAGCCGCACCCTCTCCTGCGCAATCAGTCTATTGAATCCGTCTCAGTACCTTTTTTTCTCCCATACCGATACGCATTTATTCCCAGTTTCCATTTTATCGAGCCGGCTACACACTCGCTTATTTTCTCTCTCGCTTGCTTTCTCGCCATTTCCTACAGCTTACCTACCACGCTCGCTTTTGACCAGCCCACGCTCTCCACACCTTCGCTTCACGACACTTTGATTCTTGCGCTTGCGCACATGCGAGCATCTCGGGGGAACAGACGGATTTTCGACAGACTGCGCCTACATAGACGGCATGCATTTAGAGTTTGTTCATTTTTTATCTTTTGGGGGAGAGGCACCCAGCGCTGGCCTCTTGTGTCTTTTACTTCGGGATTCCATCTATATTTTGGCCTTTTTTTTCACGCAACTCCATTGGCATTCGTTTTTGGTTCAATTGTCCACTTTTCACTTGCCTATATTTTCAACTGGGTTTGACTTGGGCACAAGGAGTTTGAGGAGCAAGATCTGCGAGATCATCATTCACTCGCTACTTTTTTTTATTTTGTTTTCAGGTTTTCATATTCATACCAAGCGGTTTGGGGCCGAGTCTGCACATCAGACAGGGAAGGAGGAACCTGCACTTGATAGATATCACCCTTAGTCTTTTAATACCTAATGCGACTGCAGCATTCCGAGGAGTTTAGCTGAGCGAAAAGCGTGCAAAGTGCTGTTGACGATCGAGGTTGTTGGCCGGTGTAGGTTGAGGGAGGTTGAATATTACTAAGCAGATGCAATCTATCGATAAGAGCCGTCCAACTTTTTTGGACTTGTTCCTGGACGCGGCCACCGCCGACTGCCACCGCCTTTTGGGCCACATGGGCCGCTTCGCGCCGCTGCTTTGCCAGGACGGAGCACTAAAGTAGAGCGGCCAATGGTTGGCGTGAATGGGCCCCGTCGTTTGTCCATCTTCAGATCTCCCTTTGAGGCGGTGGAGTATGCGGTGAGAATTCTGCCGTAAAATCCTGCAAAATCAGATGCAAAGGCAAAAACGCTTTGGGAGACTTTTGGAGACTTTTGGCGACTTTGGCGACTTTGGCTACTCTGGTTGCTCCGTGGCACTGTTGACTTTTTGAACGTTTTTCCTGCCAGCCAATGAGACGCAAGAAGTACCCACTTTAATTTTTTTCCTTTGAGGATAGTTGCTGTCGCCAACGCGGCAGAAAGAAAAGGCTTCTCTCTTTTTTCTCTTTGCTTTGCTTCTTTTAACCTTTTTTCGCTTACATCTCTCTCTCCCTCTCTTTTTTTTTGTGCTTTCATCTTCCATCCCCTCCCACCTTCGTTTTTAATTCCTCACCAATATCCAAATCACCACCTTTCTTTCTCTCTTGTGTTTGATCAACTTCCATCACAATGGCTCAGGCTCAGGGTGTTTTCGGTCTCGAGGTGCCCGCTGGCGGTATTCTGATCCCCGCGGCCCTCGAGGTTCCTGCGACGGTATGTAACTTGTTATTTCCTGTGGCACTTCTAGAATGATCGAGACCATCATCTAACGGAATCCCAGATCTACATCTCCATGGCTGCCCTGGACCCCACGGCCAAGCCCGAGGCTGACGAGGAGGGCAACGTCCCCTCGACGGGCCGCTCGACTCTGCGCATTGTCCGCCGCCAGCTCGACTTTGGCGACGAGGAGGAGGACGAGGACGAGGAGTACCTCCGCAGCATCCTTGGTGGCAGCGACGACGAGGATGAGGATGATGACGAGGACGACGAGCCCAACGGTGGCCCGAGCGACCCGAACAAGGCCCGCCGCAAGGCCGAGCTGCGTGCTCTCCTTGCTGCTGCCGAGGAGGAGGACGACGATGACGAGGATGAGGACGAGGAGATGGCCGATGCTGGCGCTGCGACCAACGGCAAGAAGGGCAAGGGTGCCAAGAAGACCAACGGCGCTTCTGCGTCCAAGAAGGGCAAGGAGCCCGCCACCGACGACGACGATGAGGAGGAGGACGATGAGGACGACGAGGACGACGAGGAGGACGAGGGCGACCTCGAGGACTTTGTTATCTGCACTCTCGACACTGAGAAGGTAAGCAACCCAAGACCGGCACCATGATGTGCTATGGTGGACACACGTGTTTGCAACTCTATGCTAACCTTTTTTTTTCTTTCTTTTCCCCCCCCACATAGACCTACCAGCAGCCCCTTGAGCTCACCATTGAGCCTGGTGAGGTTGTCTTCTTTGCTGTTTCGGGTACCCACTCTGTCCACCTGACGGGCAACTACTCGATCGATGAGGAGGATGAGGATGACGAGGACGACGAGGACGACGACGAGTACGACCTTCCCCCGGACATGGACCTGGAGGACATGGACAGCGACGAGGAGGATGACGAGCTGGACGAGCTCGACGCCATCTCGAACCGCATCACGGAGATCACCTCGGACGATGAGGAGGAGGCTCCCAAGCTGGCCGAGGCCGGCAAGAAGGGCGGCAAGAAGCGGGCGGCCGACGAGGAGCCCAGCCTGGACGACCTGATGAGCAAGGACGCCAAGGGCGCCGATGCCAAGAGCAAGAAGCAGGCCAAGAAGCTCAAGAACAACGCCGGTGACGCCATTGCCGCTGCTGCCGCGGAGAAGGAGGGCAAGGACAAGAAGCACGTCCAGTTTGCCAAGACTCTTGAGCAGGGCCCGACCGGCCCGGCCAAGGACGCCAAGGAGAACAAGGCCGCTGCCAACAAGGGCAAGGGCACGCTCGGCGTCAAGGTTGTGCAGGGCGTCACCCTTGACGACCGCAAGCTGGGCACGGGCCGCGTGGTCAAGAACGGCGACCGCGTCGGCATGCGCTACATTGGCAAGCTCGAGAACGGCAAGGTCTTTGACTCCAACAAGAAGGGCGCACCGTTCAGCTTCCGCGTCGGCAAGGGCGAGGTCATTCGCGGCTGGGACATCGGTATTGCCGGCATGGCCATTGGCGGCGAGCGTCGTCTCACCATCCCTGCCCACCTGGCCTACGGCAGCAAGAAGCTCGACGGCATCCCGGCCAACAGCACCCTCATCTTTGATGTCAAGCTGCTTGAGATCAAGTAAATGCACAGCGTAACGACAATGCAGCACGCAGCGCAGGAAAAAAAAAGCTTATCTCTGTATTATTAATGATGGTCGGCCGCCCCTATTTTTCTTTTGTCCTCTGTTTTTTTGCCATTTTGTTATTTGTTTTCTCGGAGGGGATAAAAAATTGCGGATTTGATGGAGTGTTGTGTTTTAAGAACGGTTGCGATCACGTGTATGCTACAAAGTGCGCAGGGAGCGGAGGTCTTGTATGGCCGCTGGTTGCTTGTACAATGGAAAACATTTGATACGTTGGGTCGTGCCTTCCTTGTGTGTGTGTGATGGATAATGCCGTAGGTATGTTGATGGGAGGGTTGTCGTGACTGCCGTAACTGCTGCAGCTGCTCCTGCCGTGGTATGTTCGTTACTTTGTCCGGAAGGCGCCATCTTACGCACCTTCCGTCGACGACACGTCCTTCCTCACGCCCTTGTTTTGATTTTGAAAGCATCCTGCCCGGAGTGTATTTTCTCCTTCTTTCTACCTCTTTATCTCTATATCTATCTCTCGATCACGACATCATCCACCTCGCCGTCAACCCCGGCGTCTGTCAACATCACCAGTCCAGAGCAAAGAGGGCAATCCTGAGCCGTCATCGACATTCTATATACTTTTTCTCTTTACACTCACCGGTTGCATATTGCTTGACACTCCACGTCAGCTATCCTCGGCTGTGTTTATCACCTCTTTTACGTCAACACCTCCTCTCCCCCTTCTCTCTGTGTTTCTATTATTTTCATCCTTCTCTCGCGCCCCTCTTCTATTTGGTACCTCGTCCCCCCTTCCTCCGACCCGCTTCCTCATTTTCACACACACTGGTCAGGACCTACGAGACCTTTCTCCCACTCCCATAACATTCAAAGCCGACATTTTTTTTTCATTCTTTTTACACGTTTGTCTTCAATGGATTATCGCCAGAATGACGCCGACAAAGATACGAACCAAAAGGGCCAGTACACGGAGGATCATGCTGGAACCACGGTTTTGAATAGCCCTGCCCAGGACTACAACGTCTACATTGATACAGAGACGGGCGGCGAGCTCTACCGAACCTAGCTTGAAGGATGCAGCAACCCGCATACAACCCCCGACACAGCCTCGTCTCCCAACGACGACTACATGACAGAGTCAACAAAGACACCGTCGTCCCGGTCCTCGCCGCCATGCAAGTTCTCTCCATCGGGCTCACCGCAGCCACACAATACAAAAAGGCCCCGGCCGCCCACTAGAGAGGAGAGCTTGTACCTTTCGCCGCCATACTCGCCTCCCGAGCCGAACTCACCCAAGGCGCCCAAGGTGCCCAAGGTACAACAAGCACCGAAGGTCCAACCGTCTGTCATTACTGTCGAGCTTGCCTCGGCCGCCAAGATATTTTTTGAGACCTACTTCAACAATGTTCTCACCCGTCCGACACGTCGCGATGCCCGTCTCGATCACATTGAGAGTCTCTTGTACCGCAGCGGCGACAAGGCGACCCTGGCCACGCTGCTGCAACAACGCGACGCCATCCAAGCTGCGGCCACCAACAACCTGCGGCAGACCCGTGTGCTGCATGCCAAGTGTATCAAGGCGCTCCTCTACGGCGACGTCGCTTCGACCGTCCGCAAAATTCCCAGAGACATGATGTGCTCGGCTGATTTCGAGTCTCTCAAAATTCTCGGCAAGGGCAGCTTTGGAACTGTTCGGCTCGTGCGAGAGAAGGCGAACAGCTATGATGCACCCGACGTGGCTGCCACGAAGCGTCGGCAAGTGTATGCCATGAAGGTCATTCGCAAGTCAGGCATGATTCGGTCTGGCCAAGAAGGACACTTGCGCGCCGAGCGTGATCTTCTCGTCGCTGCCGATGGGTCAAACTGGTAAGTCGAGGGATGAATGACGAGGGAGAGAGAGAGCGAGAGAGAGCAAAAAAAGAGAGTAAGGTGGCTGACGGCCAGGATCGTCCCTCTGGTGGCAAGCTTCCAGGACGTCACCAACCTCTACCTCGTCATGGAGTACATGCCCGGGGGGGACTTTCTCGGTCTGCTTATCCGTGAAGACATTCTCGACGAGGTAGTGGCCCGTTTCTACATTGCGGAGATGATTCTTTGTGTGGAGGAAGCCCATGCGCTCGATTTCATCCATCGCGACATCAAGCCCGACAACTTTTTGATCAGTGCTTCTGGTCATCTCAAGATCTCCGACTTTGGCCTGGCATTTGATGGCCACTGGAGCCACGACTCTCGCTATTACAGCTCCACGCGCTACTCGCTGCTTCAGCACCTGGGCATTTTTGTGCAGGGCGATGACGCTGACAGGAAAAAAGACGAGGCTCTGGGCTCGCCCGGTGCCATGACGTGCAGCAGCAGCATGATGGCCAGCATGGAGAAGCACCAGCGTTCTGACAACAGCGACCACGGCGAGCCCATCATTAACTGGCGGAACCGGTGTGGCAACCATGTTATTGCCAACAGTGTTGTTGGAACGAGCCAGTACATGGCGCCCGAAGTCGTGATGGGTGCCGACTACGATGCCCGCTGCGACTGGTGGAGCGTTGGCATCATCCTCTTTGAATGTCTGTACGGGCACACGCCGTTCTTGGCAAATGAAGGCCGCCACCAGACCAAGAAGAACATTGTGGTATGTGAGCGTCTTTTTTTTTTTGGCTGGGGTTTACGCGATGAAACTTACTGACCGAAAGAATCATGAATCGACCTTTCATATCCCGCAATGGCCACCTGTGTCAAGACGATGCCAGAATCTCATGACATCACTCATATCTGAAAAGAGCCGACGGCTCTGCTCAAAACGGTACCAGCTCAAGGACGCAGCTGCACAAGACGCCAACCAGACAGGCCAGGCCGGCCAAGATGGCCAGAAGCATGGCACACACAGATTCCGGACGGCTCCTACAGCTGCAGAACGGCCGATCACCAACCAATGCGTGTTTTCATACGATGCCGAGGATATCAAGGCGCACAAGTTCTTCAAGGGTATTCAATGGGAACATCTGCACATGATGGATCCACCCTTTATTCCCAAGCTGAATGCCGATGTTGATACGCGGTACTTTGACGACGAGGACAAGATCAGCGAGCAAAATGGAGGCTCTTCAGATGCTTCGACAGTTGACGACGACGGCGAGTTGACGGCACGGAGCCTGAAAAAGGTCGAGGCTGCCTTGCAGGCCTTTGACGCTGGTATACAAGAGATGGCAAAAGACTGGATCTCGCGCCCTTACCACCAAGATTTACACAAGGAGATTGACGCGGAGATTGAGGAGCTGATCTCTTGTGGCCTGCCTGCGCCTAGTGGGCACACCTTGCGCAAGCTGGTCAAGCGGTATGGGAAGAAGGAAGTCAAGCGGCCACGCGACCGGCTGTTGCGTGACGCCGATACCAAGAAGAAGTCGATGGAGTTGCGCAAGCGCAGTGCGTTCTTGGGATACACATGGAGGCGTTGCAACCGGCCAACAGCTGCTGTGGGCATGGGCCAAGGAACGAACGGTGCGTCTTCGAAACGTATGGCTTGCGGACGTTTTTAGTCCTGCCGAGTCGTCATCCACCAACCCTTTTGTTTATTTATTTTTGTCCTTTATTGCCTTCTTTTCTTCTCGTTTGATTTATTTTCCAGGAGGGTACAGTTCGTTTTGACGTGGTTCAGGAACACGGGCAAGGCGTGGCAACGGCCCGCTGAGGGGAAAGGAGGCATCTTGAACATTGGCATATGTTACGAAATTATCATTACAATAGGCAGTACCTTGGAAGTTACTAGGAGGGTATTAGGGTACGCGACATACAATATATATCATTTGACCGCAACCACCAGGGAGGAGTGTAAAAACTTGAAAAAAAGGATCAGAAGTCCTTGGTAAAACACGACTCAAAGTTATGACATGGGCACCTTGTCGTCAATGTTTTGCTGGTGGCTGCCAGCTTCTTTGGCAAGAGTTTGTGCATTGGTGATTTCCCAGGAAAACTCTTTGAGATAGCGAATTTCAGAGCCGAAGAAGAGCAGGGCCATCAGGCCATCGATAGTGCCGGCAACAAGACCAAGGCTGGCGAGCAGGATGAGTAGGAAGGCGACAAAGTTGCGAGGGCTGAACCAGACGGCGATATAGCAGCCGATCGTCACAGCGACGGCGGCAAAAAAGTGAACGGACCGCCAATAGCGCTGCTTGCGTTCTCGCAGCATATACTTGTCCGTCTCGGATAGGATGGTGTTGAATAAAGCGAGAGATTCGGGAGATTCGGGAGATTCAGGAGAGGAGTAGACAGGCCCGCTGGGATTATGCTGCTGTCGAGTCAGCGTAGCCTCGACAGCAAAGTGGTCGCTGACAGAACAGCCGACAGTGGGATGCGGTTCAACCATGGCAACACGGGCCGCCTTGGTCCTCCAGGACACGGTGCCGGCTGTGGTGGCGGCGGGTGATGCATAAAAGATATAGTCGAGCCGCTTGCCGCGCGGATCGGGCGTGTCGGGGTCAATGGCAAACTCGGACGCGAGAGATTGGGATTCGTGGTTGCCAGCGCGTGCGTAGGCTTGATGCAGCTTCTTCTGCTTCTCCTTGGACCATCGCCACGTGTTGTAGACATTGTTTGATGTGCAGCCGTTCTCGGTGAGGTTGAAGGCGGCCGTCGGCACAGGCCGGCCGCGGGTTTTTTCGAGAGGATGGTGCGCCGGGCCGAGCGACGAGTCGGGATGCAGCTCTCTCCAGGAGTCTATGAGAGATGTTGACGATGCCGAGGACCCCGAAGATGCCGACAAGCGCAGCGTCCGGTACTGCAGCGAGTCGGGCGTCATGTTGTAGTCGCCCATGGCCAGCACGAGACGGCCGCGCTCGGCGGCTGCCTGGACGCGCTTGCCCAGCTCCCAGACCTCGGACAACTGATGAGCGAGGTACGAGTCGTTGACTTGGGCCCCCTCGTATGGCGAGTGCGTGTGCGTGACCAGCATCTCGACCGTCAGGCTGGCCGAAACGCGGATGGTCGCGCTCGCAATGCCCTTGCCGACAAACCAGTCGCCGCGCCAAAAGGCCGTCGGCCGGCCATTGAGCAGGTAGGGGTGCATGCCCGCAGCCACAATGGGCCATCGCGACAGCACGGCCAGTCCAGCCCCAAAGGCGCCTCCATGGTAGAACTTGCTGTACGGCAGGACATGCCGCGTCTCCTTTTGGATGGCGGCAAAGTCGTCCTGCGTCCAGCACTCTTGCAGGGCCACCAGAGAGAGAGGTGCTCGGCCAGTTTCGTCTGTCGCCGTGCCCTTTTCTTGCGCCGGCGATCCGGCAGCAAGCTCGGCCAGCCGGCGGCCAATCTCGGGAAACCGCTCTGCGCGCAATGGCGAAATATACTTGAGGCCCCAGCAATTGAGCGTCAGAGCTGTAATCTCGGATGGATCGTCCATTCTGTGGGCGTGTGGAGGGGGGGGGTGATAAGAAGGGTCCTCTCCAGTGTGTAGGTTGGTGTGATATTGAGAGAGAGAGAGGAGGGGGGAGGAATGGCAAGGATCAGAAAGGAAAAAGGGGGAGGTCATACGGGAAAACGACGTCATAGTAGACACGAGTGTCGTGCAACGCCAAAACCACGACCTACCAGACCGGCACCAGTCGGTACCTTTGCGCACTGCAGATTCCCTTTTAATTCCCAAAGCTTGTTAGCTCTATCACGTACGGCCATAGATACTGGAAAGCACGGGATCCCGTCCGCTCTCCCCTAGTTAAACCAGTAATCGGTGGATTAGTAGTTGGGTCGGTGACGACCAGCGAATACCCGCTGCTGTACGTTTTTTTTTTGGCTTTTTTTTTGCGGATGGTTTTTTTTTTGTTATTTGTAGAGCTGCCCTTTTAGGGAATTGAGGCGTTGTCCTGGATGGAACGTTTTGCTTTTTTTTGGTTCTTTTGCCGCGGAGTTCAATAGTTATAATGGTAGGTCTGAGGTACCTAGGTGTTCTTTATGCTTCTATGGTCGGTGTTAAAAAGCAACAGAAATAGACTGCTTTACATTTTTTCGTCTCCTATTCTCTTTCTGATTTTCTACCTACTTTAGGTACCTACCTTAAAAACATATGAAAGCGATATGGTAGGTATAGCAGCGCAATCGTAAAGCGACCAATACATGCTACCTACCACCTGTCTACCTAAAACAGAGCAGAGACAGCAGAAGACACATTACGCATATGATATTTATACCGACAGTCGTGCCAGCTGGGCCATAGTGGACGCTCATCGCCACATAAAAAGACAGCATAACCAAGGACCTACTATTCCAACATGTCTATTATATTCGTTCTCTATATGATGATTATATGATTATACAATTTAATTCTACACTTCTCCTCTAATGAATCACTGTGCACTCCGCCACGATAAAGACCACATAGCCGGCGAGCATAGCCGCGCCGATCCAGCGCCCGTACCGCCGCGCGCCGTCCACCCACACGGTCAGCGCCAGCGCCAGCGTCGACGCCCAGAGCACGCCCAGCTCGGCGGGCGTCACGTTCTCGGCGACGTCGCTGCTCGCCATCACGACGCCGACGCAGAGCGTCAGCAAAAAGATATTGCTGCCGGCCGTGTTAGCCACCAGCAAGCCCGGGTGGCCGCGGCGGCCGCTCATAACGGCGACAAACTTTTCGGGCAGGGTGGTGGCAATGGCGAGAACGACGACGCCAAACAGAACATCGGACAGACCGGCAAACTCGTCCGAGATGTTGGCGGCGGCCTGGGCGAGGATGTAGCCGGCGAGGCCGATGCCGGCAAAGCCTGTCAAAAGCCGGACGGCGTGGTACGACAGGGTCCGCGAGGGGCGTGAGGAACGGGGACGGGCTGGGCGAGGGACCAGCGGTGATGTCTCGTCGTCCGAGGTGTGGCTGTCCGAGTCCGAATCCGAGTCCGAGTCCGAATCGCTGTCTTCTAGTGCGGTCAAGACGCCCCGCGCAATGGCCACGCCGGCCACGCCCAGGTAGACGACAAAGGCCACGATGAGGAGCACGCCGCTGACGCGCCACACGGTCCGCTCCGGGCACAGCACGAGCGGCGTCACGGCCGTCGTCAGGACGAGCAGGAGCAGCGCGTAAAGGCGGGCGCTGCGGTCAAAGGCAAGACTGCTGTCGCTCGCACCGGACGCCAGCAGGCCCAGCGAAAAGGCGCCCAGGATGTTGGAGATGCTCGACCCCACAACGTTGCCCAGAGCCAGCGACGGCCGGCCGCTCGCCAGCGATGCCACGACGACGGCCAGCTCCTCCCACTCGCCGCCCGCCGTCACGAGGCCAATGACTGTCTCCGACACGCCCGTGCGCCGCGCCAGGACGGCCGTGTGGTCGATGAAGGCGTCGGCGCCCGCCTCCAGGACAAAGAGGGCCGCCACAAAGGCGGCTGCATTGTAGGCTACCGTGTTCGCGTCGGTCATGGTTGATGGTTGGCGAGGGGGGGAAAGGGGAAGAGAAAAAAAAAAAAAAAAAACACAGAAAGCAAGTCTGCCGATCGGTCTAAATTCGATGACCCTCTAAATACAGCACTATAGTACCTAGCGCCGGGACCGATCTAGGCACAGCTACGCGCTGTGGGGACCTTTTTTAGCACTTTCGTCGCGCTGCGCCTTATCCGTAACAACAACATCATCGTCGTCGCCATGTCGTTCCCCCTGCTCGACCCCCGCGACGAAGAAGAGCTCTTCAAGTACAGGGAAACGTTTCCAAGTCCATTAATAGTTTTTCGGAATAGGTTAATATACCGTATTATTTCAAGTATTAAATTTGTCTTAATAATACTTATCAAGGTTATTTTCAATATAAAAAAAAAAGCCCTTCCATGGCTGGTGTTACCCAGGTTTCCCGTTGCGCCCTGAATCATCTGCAGAAGGGGCAGCACCCGGCACTTGCCCATCCCGTGCAGACAAGGGGAGAGCCGGTCGCGTTCTTCTCCGCGCCTTCCTCGTACATCTCGACTCTGCTCACCCGCTCCTTCCTTTGTTGAGACATGTATATGGCCGCAGAAACGGTCGCCTTAGTCTGCCAACACCCGCGCGTGCAGTGCCGCGGCTGCATGTATGTATGTGTGTGTGTGTGTCCGTTGATATTGCGTAGATGTAATCTTGCTCGGGCATCTGGCCCAATCTGGCCCATCCGGGCTAATCTGGCTCGTCCCGCCATCGTGCCATGATGCTATCGAGGTATCGCGGGGCTGGGACGCCCCTCATCCGCCAACTCCCACACAACGTGTAAGCGCCCGTTTTTTGCGCTGCGCTCCTTCCGTCGCTGGGAGACGTACGGAGTACAGCGCCTGTCCATTTCTGGCCATTTAGGAAGGCACCTTGGGCACAAACCACACTTGTTGCTGGCGGCTGCCGCGCGGTCGGCCCACACTTTTCCCACTCCAGCTAAAGGCAGGTACCGCCTGTCAGCGCTATTTTACGCGTGTCGACAAGTACCCTTCCGCCGGGTAGCGCCTTCTACCTCATGCTGTTGGAGCAGTATGGAGTACCTACTGCTACGGATTACATGACGGTGGTGTCTTCTTCCCAGGCCGTACAGTCGGCTTTTCTGGGCGGCTAGCCATTGCCCATCCTTCCCACTCTTCTCTTAACCCCCCCTTCCTCTCTCAGGCAGTATCCCCCAAAACGACGACTTGCGAATAGCTTCATTTTCCGTGCAGCAGCAGGTTTATCAGACAACTTTGACAACCGACGTCCGGCCCACTCACCCACTGTCGTATCGCCGCTGTTGCTCACCAGCCCCTCTCGTCTGTCTCCATCTCTCTCGCTCTCGGCCTGTCCGTGCGCACCGGGTGTCAGGGCTGCCTTGCCACCCCGCTTTCGTCATCACATCGTCGACCTCGATTGTTTCTCGCTACTCGCATCTCTGCATCATTCTTTTTTTTATTCGACTAAAACACTTTGACAGTACAAAAAATAGCACACCACTTCTCACCTAGCTGATAACCAAGACCAGTCGTCTTTCTTGGTAGTCCCCCCCCCCACCCCCCCCCCCAATTCCAGCAAACATGGTCCAGGCACCCATGATCTCGGTGCCGCTCAAGGTGACCAACGAGATCGACTGGATCGCGCCGCTCAAGAACTACATCCGTGACACCTACGGCGACGATCCCGAACGCTATGCTGAGGAGTGTGCCACGCTCAACCGCCTGCGGCAGGATATGCGCGGCGCCGGCAAGGATAGCAGCTCCGGCCGCGACCTGCTCTATCGCTACTATGGCCAGCTAGAGCTGCTCGACCTGCGCTTCCCGGTTGACGAGCAGCACATCCGCATCTCCTTCACCTGGTTCGATGCCTTTACGCACAAGCCCACATCGCAGTACTCGCTGGCTTTTGAAAAGGCCTCGGTCATCTTCAACATCTCCTCCGTCCTCTCCTCCCACGCCGCCCTGCAGAACCGTTCCGAAGAGTCCGGCCTCAAGACCGCCTACCACTCCTTCCAGGCCGCCGCTGGCATGTTCACCTACATTAACGATAACTTTTTGCACGCGCCCTCGTCGGACTTGAGCCGTGAGACCGTCAAGACCCTCATCAGCATCAGTCTTGCCCAGGCCCAGGAGGTCTTTCTAGAGAAGCAGGTGGCCGACGCAAAAAAGGTCGGCCTCCTGGCCAAGCTCGCCAGCCATGCCGCTTCGCTCTACACCCAGGCCGTCGAGGGCGTCCAGGCCAACGTCGACAAGGCCATCTTTGAGCGTGTCTGGCTCACCTTTGTCCAGGTCAAGTCTGCGCTCATGGGCTCCATGGCCCAGCACTTCCAGGGCCTCGCCGACGACGACGCCAACCACCACGGCATTGCTGTCGCCCGTCTTCAGATCGCCGAGACGCTCGGCAAGGAGGCCGTTAAGTTCGCATCTTCCTTCCCCAGCTCGCTCCCCGCCAGCTCCAACCTCAGCGCCGACACCAGCTCGCTCCTCGTCGACATGACAAAGCGCCACCTCGCTACCGTCCAGGAGAAGCTCAAGAGCCTCAACAAGGACAACGACTTTATCTACCACGACACCGTCCCCGACACCGCCAGCGTCGCCCCTGTCGCCAAGCTGCCCGCGTGCAAGCCAATACCTGTTAGCGAACTCTATGCTGGCCACGACATTCAGCGCATCACCGGCCCCGACCTGTTTGCCAAGATTGTGCCCCTCTCCGTCACCGAGTCGGCCAGTCTCTACGACGAGGAAAAGGCAAAGATCCTGCGCGCCGAAACCGAGCGCGTCGACACCGCCAATGGCGAGATGGCCGCGAGCCTCGACTATCTCCGTCTGCCCGGCGCCCTGCAGGTCCTCAAGGGCGGCTTCGACCAGGAAGTGCTGCCCGACGAGGACTTCCGCACCTGGTGCGTCGATGTTGCCGACCACGAGAACCCCGCCGCCATCTTTGACTCTCTGCGCCAGCAGCGCGACGCCATCATCGCCGTCCTCGACCGCAACGCCAAGCAGCTCGACATGGAGGAGAGCGTCTGCGAAAAGATGCGCTCAAAGTACGAGGCCGAATGGACCCAGCAGCCCAGCTCGCGCCTCACGGCCACCTTGCGCGGTGACATCAAAAACTACCGCGACGCCCTCGACGAGGCCGGCAAGAGTGACGCCATGCTGGCCTCCAAGCTGCGCCAGAACTCGGCCGAGTTTGACGAGATGCGCACGGCCGCCCAGCACGGCGAGATCGACGCCCTCTTCCAGCGCGCTTTCAACAAGGTCCGCGGCAAGCCCGCCAGCCAGGCCAGCAGCCCCAGCGAGGCCAACCTGCTCGACGCCGACTTTGAAGACGGCAACGCGAGCGTCCCCGACCAGATTGCCCAGGTTGAGGACATCCTCAAGAAGCTCAACCTGGTCAAGCGCGAGCGCAACCAGGTCCTCAAGGACCTCAAGGACAAGATCCACGACGACGACATCTCCCAGATCCTCATCCTCAACAAAAAGTCCATTGCCAACTACGAGACGCAGCTCTTCAAGTCGGAGCTCGAAAAGTTCCGCACGCACCAGAACCGCCTCGTCCAGGCCAACCACAAGCAGGCCTCGCTCATGAAGGAGCTCACCACCACCTTCAACACACTGCTGCAGGACAAGCGTGTCCGCGCCGAGCAGAGCAAGTACGAGTCCATCCAGCGCCAGCGCGCATCCGTCGTCAACCGCTACAAGCGTGCCTACCAGGAGTTCCTCGACCTCGAGGCCGGCCTCCAGGGTGCCAAGCGCTGGTACACCGACATGAAGGACACCGTCGACAGTCTTGAGAAGAACGTCGAGACCTTTGTCAACAACCGTCGGTCCGAGGGAGCTCAGCTGCTCAACCAGATCGAGCAGGGCCGTGCCAACAACAAGGAGCAGCAGGCCGAGCTGGAGCGCGAGCGTCTGCGCGGTCTTATGGAGCGCATGTCTGTCGACCCTGGTGCTCCTTCTTCTTCTGCTTCTGCCGGTGTTGACGTATCCTCGCCGCCGCCGTCCATGATGCCCGCCAAGGCAGCTGCTCTGCCGCCCATTTCGACGTCGCAACCGCCCATCATGACCGCTACCTCTGCGGCCCCGGGAGGCATGAGCGGTGGTCTGAGCGGCCGTCCGACGCCTGCACCGCTGTACCTCGGCAGCGCCACGACGCCGCGCTACCCGACGGCCAACAACTTTGGCGGCCAGTACCAGGTGCCCAGCTCGCCGCCCTCGACAATACAGCAGCATCCGCATGCCGCTGGTGGCGGAGGAGCGATGCCGTCGCCCTATGGAGCCTACTTTGGCCAGCAGGTCCAACCGGTGCAGCAAGTGCCGACGCCGCAGCCCCAGCAGCAGACATACAACCCCAGCGCGCACGGCCGCATCCCCGGACCAGCCTCGCCTCCGCCGACCCGGACATCGTTTGGTGTGGCGGGCATGCGCGGCCCTACATCCCCAGGTCCCGTCCAGACAACGTTTAGTCCTCCGGGCAGCAGCAACCCGTACAGCACCTATGGCAACCCAGCGGCCGCTGCAGCTGCCATTCCGGGTGGCGTGCAATCTCCGCACAGCGCTGTGCCTAATGCGGGCTATGCATCGCCGGGCTTTGTCCCCCCTCCGCCGCCGCGCGGTCCTCCACCTCTGGGGCCGCAGCAAACGTTCCATCTCAAGGCGACCGACTACCCTCAGCAGCCACCCCAGCAGCAGCAACAGCAGCAACAGCAGCAGCAGCCATATCAGCAAGCACCGCCACCGCAGACACAAGGAGACCCATGGGCTGGTCTCAATGCATGGAAGTAGTACAGGTACCTAGGTAGTAGAGAAAAGCAGTTTGTTTGTGAGAAAGCATCCTATTTGTTTTATTGAATACAGCGTTATTTTTATTTGTCAACCTCATCTGAAAGGATGGGTGTGCATGGTGTGCGAGGAAAATGAAAAAGACCAAGAAAAGAAAGAAAAAATAATGTAAACATGAAAAAACTTCATCTCAAGCAAAAAAAAATGGGGTGCATCGTCCACGTCGTTCAATGCATAGTGACCACGAGGCATCTCTCACTCCGCATGCCGACCCCCCAGGCCTCTTGCTGTGCTGCGCAAATGATACCGTCCCCTGCCAGACTGGGTTTGCGAGCTGCTAGAAGGACCGGCACTGCACAATATGTCAGTATACTCCAATTCCGGAATCATAATAATATGCAGATAGGTATAACAACGCGCTTACGGTTCAGCAGCCCGCCGAGTCTGCATGCGAGGGGACGGTTGCTGCGGCACCGGCGGCTGCCGTGCCCGACGACGTCCGCGGACCACTGGTCCCAATCCCGCATTTGAGTCAACTTCTGTTTCCGCCTCGGACAAGTCGGGCATGTCCACAAGGACGGCATCGCTGCTATTGTCCGAGTCTGTGGCAGCTGGGCACACCGTGCTCGCTTGGCTTAGTGGGCTCGAACAGCTGGTTCGACTGCCTCGAGTAGCCGGAGTGGCCGGGCTGGCCGGAGGAGCGGGAGGAGCGGGAGGAGCAGACGAAGAGGCTTGACGAGGAGATCTCACCGAACGAGCGGGACTGTTGGCTGATGTGTTTGGACGAGGGGGACGGCTGCCAGGTGCGTTCTGGCGAGGAGGCCTGGCGGGATCGAACGGGGTGGCCGAGTTGAAAAACGCGGCGTGCATCTAGCGCCGGACACGTCTGTCGAGGCTGTCGTCGGCGGGACGCTCAGGCTGGGGAGGGCCACGGACGAGGGGACGGCCTTGGCGGCTGTCTGGTCTTTCTGGCGCCTCGGGTCCCTGTGGTCTCCCTGGGCCCCCTCCTCTGTTTGGCGGAAGAAACCTGATCGTTCTGTGATGCAGCCGGGGATCCGCAGGTGTATATACTGGCTCTGGCCTGTCATCAGGTTCGCTCAGGTCGGAATTGTCGAGGTCATCAGCCAGTTCATCGCGGGACCGAGTGGCTGGCTCCTAGACAGCGGATGCAAGAGGCATGAGGAACACAATGGCTGTGTAAAACAGCAGCATGCGAAACGAGAAACGCTCCCCCGGCAGAACGATGTATCCATGGTCCATCATCCACCGCATCGTGTGCAAGAAGATCATGGCGGCCATGGCAATGGGAAAGCGGAATCGGCAGCGACGAGGCACGCGGAAGATGAGCATGGAAACCGTGCAAGTGTAAGTAACGGCGGCCAGGCTGATCATGGCCAGAAGCATAGTTGGCACGGGAAAGTTTGTGTCGACGCGGTTGATGAAGCCGTCGGCGATCCATATTCCCGTAAAGGTGATAAAGCTGCTGACCGTGACGTAGATGGCGCCCACGAGAAAGGTGAATACACTTGTCCGCGCCATGTCAGCAGCATCTATATCTAGGTGATATGATGATAGGCGGGAATTGTATTCAGTTATTGAAATGTTGTTTAGCAGAAAGGTGCTGCTGGTATGGCTGTTATATGATGCGTGTGGTGTGTGTGTGTATGTGTGTAATGATAAGCGGTTCCATTTGATGGCTGGATGATGTCGGTGCCGGCTCAGGTAGGCTCCATGTAAACAGAGAAACAAAGGTCATTGCCATTAAAGGAAAGAGGACTGCCCATGGCACCTTCTCTACAGTGTGAGGATAGACATTGTTTTCAAAGGAAGGAGCACTCCTCGTGTATGGAAGGTTGACACCTGGCATTAGAGGCCAAAGTACCTGAATACTTGTAGGCAAGTGATTTAACTCTTTTATATTTGGAAAAGCGGCAAAGGGGGAATGCTATGGGAAGATGCAATGGAAGGGTGCAATGCAACAACGGCTGGAAAGGGGGTGTCTAAATAAATGAAAAAAAAGGAAAAAGAAAATGATATATACAACGGGAAGCCGGCGAAACGATCAAAAAATAACCAGACAGTCGTCTAAACGTATCTCGTTGCTCCTCCTCTTTTTGTTACTTTTATTTTTTTCTTTCTCTTTTCTTCGCTCTCTCTTTTTCTAAATATCGGTCTTGGCCAGCTTCTTGGCCAGGTCGTCGACGTCCTTGTCCTTGAGCTGGACAACGGGCTCCTCTTGCGCCTCCTCGGCCTCCTTGATCAGCTTCTCAGCACGGGCCTCGGTGGTCTCGCCGGTAGCCTGCTCGTCCTCCGACTCCTCCTCGTCCTCCTCCTCCTCCTCGGCGTCCGAGTCTTCCTCCTCGAGATCGCTCAGGCTGTCCAGACCCCAGGCATCCTCGTCGATAACATCGTCTCCATTGGCCTCCTTGCGCTTCTCAAACAGCTCCTGCAGGGCAACGACGGAATCGTCGTCCTCGGCAAAGATGTTGCCGTTGACCTCGAGCTTCTGCAGAGCAGGCAGGGTCTTCTCGGCGGCCTCGGCCAGCTTGGCCAGGCCGGGGGCGGTGATCTCGTTGAACTGCAGACGCAGGGTCTGCAGCTTCTTGTTCTGGCCCTTGAGCAGGGCTTTGGCCAGACGCACGCTGCCCTTGGAGCTCAGCAGCGAGTCGCCAACACCGAGCTCCTCAATCTCGGTCCACAGGGGCACGACGCGCGCAAGGGCCTTGGCACCCATCAGGGTAAAGGTGTTGTCCTGCAGGTCGAGCACGCGGATGGCGGTGGCGTGGCGGAAGCCCTCGCTCAGCAGGTGGCTGATGCCCTCCTGGCGGATGCCGTTCTGGACCATCTTGACCTCCTTGACGCGGTTGTGAAGCGTAAACGTCTTGGCCCAGGCGGTCATGCTGCCATTCTCAAGACGGTTGCGGCCGCAGATGACCGTCTCGAGGTCGGGCACGGTCTCGCCCTTGGCGCGAGCCTCCTTCTTCTTGGCGTGCAGCGCGCTCAGCGCGTCGGCGACCAGGATGCCGGCGTGGGGTCCGAGGCCGTTGTTGTTGAGGTAGAGGTGCTGCAGCGGCACGTGCACCGACAAAAAGGCCACGAGCGGCGCCTGCGTGTTTAGGCCAAAGGCGTTGTCGTTGAGGTTGATGGTGTTGAGGTGAGGCAGGTTGAGGATGGCCGTCAGCAGCGACGACAGCGCGTCGGGGATCTCGCTCAGCAGCCGGCCCGTGAAGATGTCGGCCAGGTTGGCAGTCCGCAGCGTCTTCTTGGTCGCCAGCACCTCACCCAGGCGCGCACAGGCACCGACACCCAGGGTGTTGCCCAGCAGGCGCACCTCCTCGACGTCCTCCATGGCCACCAGCGGCGCCAGGTGAGGCTCAATGTCGGCGGCCGTGTCGAGCTTGAGGCCCTTTTCCTCGAGGGTGAAGAGTTTTTTCGACATTGTAATTGCCGTTGTGAGGTATGTCTGAGATTATGGAGGGGTCGTGAGATCGTGAGGATCGTGAGAAATCGCGATAAAAGTCTTGTCGTAACAGTTGCTATTTGGGGTAAGAGGTCAGTACTTTTGGGTACTTTTAAATGTAGATATGACACTATGAGGTATGAGTTTGAAAAAAAGAAGACGCACAAACCAAAAAAAGGAGAACAATGTAGAGCAAAGGGGGGAGAGAGAGAGAGAAGAGAAGAGAGCGTTTTTGCGGTGTTGATTATCCTCGACAGATTTTGGTTGCTAGGCACCTGTCGCTGGCTATTTTGGGGCCTGTTGGGCGCCTTGTGGGGGAGGGGCAGCGCTGGAAATGGAAAATGCGCTGCGGGCAGCTGGCAGCACGTCCAACACTGTACTCGGACGCATTGCCACAGCTGGCACCGGCTGGCGCCTATCATTTAGCGATGACTAAGCAGACCCATACCTCTTTTTCCCCCCTTGTCCGACTAGCGCAATGCCGCGAGTAACGCAGTGCGCGATCAGATGCAATGCAGGCTAGCCGCGACTTGGGGGAGACGCAGCTGGGCGATTTCCCGGACGCGAAGACGCTTTTTTTTGCACGCTGTTCTGATCAATTTAGCTGGGAGACAAGACGACTCAACACCTACCACCCTTTTTGTTTTTGTCCTCCCTCCCCCATCACATCTGCATCACAATCTTGCATGGATATTTTAACAACCGCTGTCAACAACTTATTGCCCAGCGCATAATAAACACCTTCAACATCACATCACATCACATCACCAAAATCACCGAAACAAAAAAACCATCAAAATGCCATCGAAACGGCATTCATCGCGGCGATCGTCTGCGTCGGCGGCGTCGCCAGGACCAATTTACGACGACGACGTCTCTGCCGATGTCAAGCCGCCCAAGCGTCTGAAGGCTGCCGATGGGTCGGCAGTGGCATCACCAAGCAGCACGGCCATGCAAGATGCGGATGCCGTCGATGATGAGATGCACGATGGACCTCTGGCAGAAAGAACACAACGAGACGCGGAAGGCGGAGGCGCTGCTGACGACGAGAATGGTGCGAGCGCGGATGCCGACATGGACGGCGACCCAGACGCGACGATTCTTCTTCCGACAAACGGCAACGGCGTGGCAGACGGCATCGATGAGGCGCCAGCAACAGCACGAAACGGCGACAAGACTCGTCGCAGCGCCAACAGCAACGTCCGCGCTCTCGCTGACTCGCAGCAGCGACCGACGGATGCCATGTCGGACATTTCCGAAGACACAGACGGCGAAGTGCCGATGCCCAAGAAGCGGGCGGCGGCGGCAGGCGGCGGCGGCGGCAGCGAGCCGGACTGGGCGGTGGTCATGGGACCGCAGGTGACGGTGTGCGAGTGGGATGGGTGCAAGACGGGCGATCTGACGACGATGGACAAGCTCGTGGAGCACTTGCACGCAGAACACGTCGAGGGTAAGCAGCGGCGCTACACGTGCGAGTGGATTGGCTGTCCGCGCAAAGGCAAGTCGCACGCGAGCGCCTATGCCCTCAAGGCGCATCTGCGCAGCCACACGCGCGAGAAGCCCCACGTCTGTCTGCTGCCAGAGTGCGACCAAGCGTTTGCTCGCCAGGACGCGCTTAACAAGCACATGCGCTCGACGCATGACATTGACCTGGTCCGGTCGCTCGAGGCGACATCGCGCGCGTCGCAGGCAGCCCGCGGCGCTCTTGGCGGTGCCAACGGCGGCATCAACGGTGCCGGAAGCCTGGCGGCTGCGGCAACAACGACGACGACGCAGATTGTCCCCGGCAAGGGTGGCTCGTCCAAGCTGAAAATCATCATCAAGACGCCGCAGTCGCATGCCGCCGGCTACGACGACTCAGTCGACCACGGCAGCAGCGGCCACCACGACGACGCCCTGTTCAACGGCAACGGAAGCGACGCTGGCGTCGGCAGCGGCGGAGTGACGACGCTCACCAAAGACCAGGGGTTCTCGCTGCGCGAGCTCGAGATGGAGCCCAAGAAGCTGTATGGTCTGTGCCGCACGCAGCTGCGCTGGGCCGAGGAGGAGGGCGCCAATCTGCGCAAGGAGTGCCAGGTCTGGGAGGAGGTCTACAACCAGGCATGGCTCGAGCAGCAGGTGCTTCTCGACCAGGTCATTGAGGGCGAAAAGGACTGGTTTGAGCGCCGCAAGGCTGTGTTGGCTGCGCAGGCGCTCGAAGAGAAGCAGCGCGCCGCAGCTGCCAAGGCAGAGGGCGACGAGAGCGGCGATGACGACGCTCATGATGTTGAGGCTGAAGCAGAAGCCGAAGGAGAGGCAGAACGAGAGGCCGAGGCCGATGATGGTGACGATGACCACGAAGAGGATGACGAGGACGACGACGTGCCCAGCGTGGCTCTCGACCCAGATGCAACACGCGACGACATCTCCTTTGCTGACGCAACATCCGTTTCTGTTGCCGGCGGCTCCTCCCTCCGCAATGAAATCCTCCTCCACGGAGATTGAGCAATTCATTGAGGGGAAATGAAGAAAGCCTTTTTTTCCCCTTTTTTTTACCCCTTCTGGGCTTTAATTATGTACGGTCTGCTCTTGTCCATTTTGAATATCTTGTATTATAGCGGGTGCTTTTTTTTCTGTTCTTTTTTCGTTATTTTTATTTGTTTTTGGTTTTTTTTTTCTTTCACAGCCTAGGTCTTGGGGAGCAGGGGATACTGAAATTTATACCATCGTCTCTTTCATATTTTGTCTGTCCTCTTCATTCTTCATTCTTCACCCTTCACCCTTCCACCCCTTCACCTCTCACATCCTCTTTCTGTGCTTCTCTGCCGTCGTGTTGGTAAACGGGAAACCGCTCGTCCGCTTGTCGGCACCTGTCCGTCGGCTGATGTGGCCCTTGTCCTGACCAAAGAGCAAGCACCACACGCCAAAGGCCGCCAGTACACCGCTGCCGATGCTGCCAACCACATAGGCTGCCATGGTCTGCTGCGTGCGGCTGGCATAGCAGATGTAGCTATAGATGGCTGCTGCCGAGTGATACAGCGTGGCCATGGACACGGCTGCCCAGGCATACGGTGATACCGCCGAAGCCGTTTTCTCGGCCGTCTGTTCTCTTCCCATCGGCAGCACGCCCGAGAGCACGAGCCCATTCAAGGCGAGGCCCAGCTGGGCAAGACCGAGGGCGCGAGCAAAGTATACAGTGAGTC
The DNA here is from genome assembly GCA_020002355.1 of Intubia oerlemansii. Classification (NCBI taxonomy): domain Eukaryota; kingdom Fungi; phylum Ascomycota; class Sordariomycetes; order Ophiostomatales; family Ophiostomataceae; genus Intubia; species Intubia oerlemansii. The sequence goes on from JAGKRZ010000073.1 coordinate 47,929, forward strand.
CTGCTGGAATATAAGTTAGAAAAATGAATCTTTTTATAGGGATGACGAAGAAGATTATGTAGAGCTGGTGAGCTGGTTAAACATACACATAGACTGCATGTCACCTTCAGGACGCAGCAGAGAGATGACAAGGGACGGCCACAAAATGAGTGGCATTGCCTGCATGCTGAGCCATACGAGCGATGCAATATTGTAGGTCGATATGTACTGTGATGTCAGCCGAGTCCTCGCAGGGAAGCCTTGAAATCTTGAAGCTCGTTTGGCCGTGGATCACCATAAAATCGATCGATGCTCTTACCTCCATCGTTTTCAAATATGGAAGGCGCGCTTGTCGTGGGGGTTTGGACCGATTGAAAGTATTAATGAACGTATTACAATTACAGCTACACCTCGTTCGATATTTCACATTCTTTCATTTACTAAATAATCACATCTGACTGTGCGACTCAGAACGGTCCTTGTTCTTTGGTCTCCTCCTTCTCCTCCTCCTCTCCTCCCTTGTTTTACTGCATTCGTCCGTGTTAACGCAAAAACGTCATATATACCGGGTACGTGTAAAAAGTACCGCCCCACAACGACCGTGCATCGTACAGTGCGCTGCTGCACGCCCGACCTGCACAGTGTGTGGCTGACATAATCCTTATCGCTTATCCACGTGATTAGATAGGAGATTGGGGTTGCCCTCTTCTTAGCCAGAAGAGGACTAGCGCGCCTGCCGCCCACACAATATTGCGCGAAATGGACGGCACCAAATGGGCACGAAATGTGCTGCAAACTTGGAATTAGTGCGGCCCTGCTGGAGCGGAACCCCCCCCCTCCTTTTGTGAATTTTTTCAGCGTTTCGGGTTTTCATCCTCTGCCGTGCCAGTTTTTTTTTGACCTCTCTTTTCCACCCTCCCGCAACCCCATCGACCAACGACCAACGCATCACGACCACCCCCGGAACAACATTCAAGATGTGAGTTTTGCCTGGCATTTCTTCAGCAGAACTCAATGGCGATGGTGTCTTGATGGAGCGAGCGTCTTCTTGTGCGAAAAAGAGACGACAAAAGACAGCAAAACGGAGCGGCCGGACGACACGGGAAAAAAAAGGTGCATCACCAAGATCGACGAGTCACGATAAACGGAAGATGATCATGACGGACCATGCGGCAAGAAGACGAAGGGTGGACAGATAAAACGACGGGATATTCGACGACGCAAGAAGCCTGCGCCAACATCAATTGAAATCGACGACTCTCTTCACTCGAGTTCGTCGAGACCTTTTTTTCTTCGTCAATGGCCAAATAGTCATCCGATTAGCACGGCACAATCTCACCATGGCCCTTTGCTTTTTCTCTTTCTTCGGGCCTCTCATTGTCTCCGCCAACGCACCATCACTACCGCCATCGCCATACGACTGCTGAATCACTTACCATTTTCTGGAACAGTTTCTAACCTCGTTTTTTTTCTCCTCCAACAGGGTCAACCTGCGCACTCAGAAGCGTCTTGCCTCGTCCGTCCTGGGCTGCGGCAAGAACAAGATCTGGCTCGACCCCAACGAGGTGTCGGAGATCGCCAACGCCAACTCGCGCCAGTCGGTCCGCAAGCTCGTCTCGGATGGCCTCATCATCCGCAAGCCCGTCACCACCCACTCGCGGTCGCGTGCCCGTGAGCTGAACCTGGCCCGCCGCATTGGCCGTCACCGTGGCTTCGGTAAGCGCAAGGGTACTGCCGATGCTCGTATGCCCGAGCAGGTCCTCTGGATGCGCCGCCTCCGTGTCCTCCGCCGGTTACTAGTTAAGTACCGTGCCTCGGGCAAGATCGACAAGCACCTGTACCACGAGCTGTACCACCTGGCCAAGGGTAACACCTTCAAGCACAAGCGCGCCCTTGTTGAGCACGTACGTATTTATCTCGTCCCGAGGACAATGCAGGATAAACTGCAACCACTCTCTTTTACTCTCTTCTTTTACATGATTTGCTAACTTTTCCCTTCAGATCCACCGCGCCAAGGCCGAGCAGGCCCGCGAGAAGCAGCTCAAGGACGAGATGGACGCCAAGCGCGCCAAGACCAAGGCCGCTCGCGAGCGGAAGCTCGAGAGACAGAACGCCAAGCGGCTGGCTGTCATGGGCGAGGATGCCGAGGAGGAGAAGTAAACGGACTCGCCAAGCATGAGAGTGGGAAAAGGGAGGACAAGAGCATAACAACAAAAAAAGTTTGCTCAACATCCTTCTATGAGCGCAAGACAAGAAAAAAAGAAAAACGCAAATGGAGTTTTGAGGGTCACCAGCAACAAGCCCTTTTTTTTGTTTCGGCGGATCATAAAAAGAACAAATGGATTTTTCGTTTTTTTGTCCATGTGTGTATGTATTTTACGTGGTGTCCCGTGGTGTCCATATTGTTGGGTTTGTCTTTGACAAGCCTCTTTGTGTCTTTCGCTTTTTTTGTCCGCTTTCCCACTTCATACCCTGGGCTGCATGGTGTCGTTTCTTCATTGCTCTCCTTGTTGTCTTGCTTTTTTTACTACGAGCATTACACTCTTCATATTAGAAGAGTTCATGATGGAAGGAATTGATCATATAGGTTGATCCTTGTGGCGTCACGATAATATCAACTTGGGGCGTTCTGTGTCTGCAAAGGACCTAGCAAAAACCAGACGTGCCAGTGAGAATATGGAAAACAATCAAACCAATTTGCAGCTTTGGTTCTCCAAATTCTCCCACTTGTAAATTATTGAGAAGAGCAAATGTGTTAAAATGTGTCAGGCGACTGCTCAGCTATTGCGCTGGGATGTCTACGATGACCGCTTGACCGCCTCGAATACGACCTCGGCCGTGAAAACAATGACAAACGAGCACAAAAGGGACCTCCAGCCTAGTCAACAATATTGGACCGGCCTGCTCTTCGGTCTCTGCATGGTATCTGCCATCTTTCACATCGCGGATCTTTTGACACTTGTCATCCGATCACAAGAGTAGCAAACGCGGGAAGGAGCGGGCAAAGATAAGGGGAAAGTGCGAGGGGGGGAGGGCAAAAGAGCTCGCATTTTGACTCGCGAGGAGCATTTACTACACAACTCAAACGTGATTTGGGTCAGAAGCTTCAAATTGTTCCCTGAAAAGGTGGTGGATGTGCCAGGACATGTCGTCATGCACCCAGCAGAAAGGTTGCCCTCTCTGCGGAAACGAATCTGGCAACGAAGCGGTCTCATCACTCCCAAGTTTAGTTGTTAGGGAAGAAAAGAAGAAAGAAATGCGAAAAGACGGGTAGCCGCCGTGCAGAATTTTTGTAGGCCCAGAGCAAGTGGAGCTTGTGTCACGTGTACTGTACACAAGAGGAAACTTTGCCCAAACAAGGGTCGTCGCTATTTGCTATTCCGTGCGGGGCATGCTATGGGGTGCGTAGTGGGCTGGACAGCGCTATATGTACAACCCGATAGTGCATATCAGTGTGCAAACCTGCCTGCGGGATAGTGCATCGGTAGTACGTCGTAGCTCTGCTCTGTGACCCATTGTGGGTGCGCGGCAAAAAAAAAAGAGGATACTTTTTGTCACTGATAAACTGCAAAAGAGGAAGGAGCCAAGCAGGGAAGTGAAGGGAAAGTGAAAAGCAACGCGGCTACCGCAGGCTTGTGGGATATGGAGCAAACCTTGCTGCGGCAGGCACTGTTCTAGCCCTGCAAGGGTGCTGGGAGCTTCCCCCCTTCCTCCCCGCCCGGGAAGAAGGTGGGTGTGGGCGCGCGCGCCTGCCGGGCGACGAATAAAACCGCCGCATATCGTACGTTCCAAAACAGTTGCAAGTTCCTTTGTGAGGAAAAGACGTACGGAGTAGGGACATAAAGCTGTATAGACAGCACGACAAAAAGCAAGAAAAAGAACCTCGACCGGGTCACGTCAGCACCCTTCTCTTTTTTTGCCCTTCCCTCCAGGCTTTCGACAGCTGTGACAGCAACGTGACACAAGCCTCACACGACCGTTGTCTGGCCGTTGTGCGTCCCATTGATAATTGATAAATTACCAAAAACCCCAAAAACTCACCTCGACCTTCTTCGAAAAAGATCGTCACAAACATTTCCGCCTCGCCAATGTCTCTCCTCCGCAGCACAGCCCGCGCCGTGCGGTGCACACGGCCCCTGCGGCCATGGACGGTTGCCGCGCCGGCCGTCTCGTCCGTCTCGTCTGTTTCGTCCGTCTCTTCGGCTTCTTCTGTCTCTTCCGTCTTTACCCGGGCATCGTCGACGCTCAACCAGGATGGCCAGCAACGGGTATGTTCACGGTGGTGGCAGCACGCGGGCCGCACAAGGTCATTGTTTCTTCTCGCTAACAATCCAGATATTGTCGGCACACCTCAAAGATGCCGACCCGGCTATGTACGACATTGTTGAAAAGGTACGTTGAGGACTTACGCCTATGTGACGATGTGTCGACATGACGATGTGGTGATGAGGTGGCATCACCATGTCAATAGCAACTCACAGTCTTACGGTTGGCTGACACCAAGTAGGAAAAAACCCGTCAAAAGCAGTTTATCAACTTGATCCCGTCCGAGAACTTCACCTCCCAGGCCGTCCTCGACGCGCTTGGCAGCCCCATGCAGAGTATGTTCACATCTGAGCTTCACGATCATTATATCACGATCTTATCAACGACAGCTAACCCCTTGTTTCTTTCTGCCCCTCTCAGACAAGTACTCGGAAGGCTACCCCGGCGCACGGTACTACGGCGGTAACGAGTTCATCGACCAGTCTGAGCGTCTTTGCCAGCAGCGTGCTCTCGAGACCTTTGGCCTCTCCGACAAGGAATGGGGTGTCAACGTCCAAGGTGGGCTCTTGCTTTGTTATCCCGCCTCTTTCTTTTCTTCGAGTGCTCCTTCTAATCATCAGCCCTCTCTGGCGCTCCCGCCAACCTCTACGTCTACTCGGCCCTTATGGAGACGCACGACCGTCTCATGGGTCTCGACCTCCCCCACGGCGGTCACCTGTCCCACGGCTACCAGACTCCCACCAAGAAGATTTCGTTCATTTCAAAGTACTTTGAGACCGTCCCCTACCGTCTCGACGAGTCTACCGGCTACATTGACTACGACAAGATGGAGGAGCTGGCTCTCATCTACCGCCCCAAGATTATCGTCGCCGGCGCCAGCGCCTACAGCCGCTTTATCGACTACAAGCGCTTCCGCGAGGTTTGCGACAAGATCAACGCTTACCTTGTCGCTGACATGGCTCACCTGTCGGGCATGGTCGCCTCCAACTCCATCCCCAGCCCATTCCCCTACGCCGATATTGTCACCACCACCTCGCACAAGTCCCTGCGCGGCCCTCGCGGCGCCATGATCTTCTTCCGCCGGGGCGTCCGGCGCGTCAACCCCAAGACCAAGGAGGAGGAAAAGTACAACCTGGAGAACCCCATCAACGCCTCCGTCTTCCCCGGCCACCAGGGCGGCCCGCACAACCACACGATTGCCGCACTCGCCGTCGCTCTCAAGCAGGCTCAGACGCCCGAGTTCCGTGCCTACCAGGAGCAGGTTCTCAAGAATGCCCAGGCCCTTGCCAAGCGTCTTGGTGACCCCAAGGACAAGGGCGGTCTCGGCTACTCGCTGGTGTCGGGCGGCACCGACAACCATCTCGTCCTCGCTGACCTCAAGCCCCAGGGCATTGACGGCGGCCGTGTCGAGCGTGTCCTGGAGCTCGTCGGTGTTGCCGCCAACAAGAACACCGTCCCTGGCGACCGCTCGGCTCTGACGCCCGGTGGTCTTCGCATGGGTACGCCCGCCATGACCACGCGCGGCTTCAGCGAGCACGACTTTTCGCGCGTCGCCGACATTGTCGACCGCGCCGTGGCTATTGCCGTCCGTGTCGACAAGGCTGCCCGCAAGGAGGCCCAGGAGCGCGGCGAGAAGGGTGTTGGCCGTCTTCGCGTGTTTACAGAATACCTTGGCAACGGCGACGCCGTGCCCGAGATTCTTCAGCTGCGCAGCGAGGTGTCGGACTGGGTTAGCACGTACCCTCTGCCGTGGTCGACAAAATAAGAAATTGAAGAAACTGTGCTGCTTGTTGCGAGATGGCAAGGGCTTAGGGGCGGGGAAGAAGGAGCAATGGAAAAGGACGTAATATCCAAGGAAGGGAAAGAAAAACAAGTAAAGAAATTCCTCACTGGAGGTGTCGTTCAACACTGGCGTTTGTTTGGTCATTTTTGGTTCTTGTTCTATGTTAAACCACCTATGCAAGTCTTTTGCCACGGGCTGTCTATCTTCTCTCATCAAAAACCTAATAAAAAATATTATATAAAAAAAAAGCTTGACCGAAAAAATAAATAAATAAATATCAAAAAAAGGGAAATGTTGCCAACCGTCCTCCTCACAGCTTGGACCAGAGGCCTGTTGATAATGCCGGGATACAAGCCCGGACGGCACTTTCCTCTGCCTTGGAGCCGCTGTCGAGAACCACCTCTTGGCAGTCCTCGTTGCCGACGCCATTGGCAAACTGAAAGACAAAAAACGGAATGGCCGTCCCGGGCTTGCCCAGAGCCACCATGGGCGCGTGCCACGTCGCCGTGCCGTACGTCACCGCCTGGTCACCGCGCGCCACAAACGCCCGCAGGCCCTGGATGTCGGGATTGCCGTCGGCTGCCGTCGGCGCAACAATCACAAGGTAGCGGTCCCGCTGGCCCTCGGTCGACAGTGGCACAAACGTCTGGCTCGTGTATGGGTGGCGCTCCAGAATGTCAATGGGAAAGACATCGTGGCCGTGGATTCGCTTCAGGCTTCTCGCCGCGCAGACAAACATGCTCGCCAGCGGCGCCGACGGCTGGCCGCTCGGGCACGCGCGGGAGCCATAGCTGTCGGCAATCTTGGACACGCGCTGGTACTTGATGGCCGAGCCCTGGTTGGCCAGCAGAGGCTGGAACGAGAGCGCCGCCGGCGACAGGCGGGTCGTCTCAAAGTCGGATGGATGGCAGCTCGGCTGGGGGTTGGCAATCACGTCGCCAAAAGGCGCAAAGGCCTCTGCCGTCAGCGGCTCGGTCTGGACAGAGCGCCGCTGGGCGGAAACATCCAATCGTGAAGGCATTTTCTGGGTAGGCGCGTGGGCAAGATGCACGGGAGGCTGTTTGAAGAAAAAGGACGTCCCAAAAAAAAAAATCATGCGCAACCTCGTAGTGAGTAGAGGGAGTACTCCGTAGATTGCGCGTCTTAAAGTGTCGTTAATTTTAGTGGGGACCATCCCAACTATCGGTGCCGATGCCCGCGACTGATAGCCGGCCGAGGTTCCTGCCTGTTTCGGAGCGCAAATGACATGACTCCAGAAGTAGAATAATTGGTAACGCACCTGGTATAACTGAGGTCCAGATGGAATTTGAAGCTCATAATCCTGGATACCTAATCAAAATTCCGAATAAAAGATTCATTAAAAATACCATGATCAGTAAAAAAATAGCGTACCAAATTCACAAATATTTCCAAGGCTTCCATCCTGCCCGCTTTCAAAAGCACAGACGTTTCATTCTGCCCAAGTCATGCAAGGGCTGTTGAGTCAACAGCAGGCACGACCGCCAGTCATGGTCGCTCCTGCCCTACCTGCCACCTGCCTACATCAAGCGACAACGACATCTCATCACAAACAACGCAACATCACACTGAGTTTGTATAACACAGACAATTACAGAAAATGGCTTCCAAGCTCGTCCCGGCAGACACGCTCATCGAGTACAAGGACTTGACTGGCATTGCGACCAAGCCGGGCGATAATCCTTACGACGCACTGATCACGGCCTGCGACAATGACCCGGCCAAGATCCAAGCGTTGTATGTGGCACACCGCACGCGTCGAAATGAACAGCAAAAGGCAAAGTTCCTTGAAGCAGATGCCCAAGTCATTATCGATCCCATCTTGCTGCGCATCGAGAACCCAACCATAGACCCGTCGTACGCCGACCCGCGCTATGGTCTCGTCTACTGGGCCCGCCCGCCCGAGCACATCTTGCAGCTGGCAGCACACGTCCAGCGTATGCTCAAAGAAGCAGCTCCGAGTGAGTGATCTTTTTTTTTTAAAAAAAAAAGAACAAAAATTAACCGTTGAAATATTTTTCTTCTGCCTAAACCGCCCACATTTCATCTTACTGACCTCCAGACCTCTGGCTGATGCCCGTTCATCGGATGCACATGACGGCGCTGGAAGTGCTTCATTCCAAGACACCTGCCGAAGCCAATTCGGTTGTCGACACCATGGTCCGTCCCGTGGCAAGCAGCGGCGAGTCAGGCATGGCCTCGCTCGTCAACTACCCCTTTGACCACCCATCGCGGCTCGTCAAGCCCATGGTCTCTTACGATTTGGCTGCCGTTGCGCTGTCGTTTGTGCCCGCGGCCGGCGAACCTCGAGCATCGCCGCCTCTCTCACGTGAGGACATCTCGAACAGCGACGATGCCTACACGTACCACCATCTTCGACGGGACTTGTTTGCCAAAGGTCAAGAATCAGGCGTCGATATCGGCTCTCGCTACGTTGTGCCAAGCGCACACATGACCTTGGCGCGGTTCCTCGTGCCAGACGACCACGCCACTGTTGAGCAGCGTGCTGCCTGGGTCCAGGCTCTCGACAAGATCAATGCTCACCTCGAGGCCAGCGTCTGGGACAAGGTCTGGGAAGCACCGCCAGGTCACGGCAGCGGGTATCACACAGACAACCTCCCGCCGCCCAACGATCGGCTCGTCGGCGAGTGGATTGTCGGCCACGAGCGCGGTCTGGATGCCCGAACTGGTGCTTTATGGTATGGTGGCGGACGTAGTGTCATGGTTGGGAGGGGGTTTTAAACGTGGAAACGAATGGATATGACAGACCTAGACGAGGCGAAGGTATAGTATTAGCGCACCTAGACGTAGGTAGTGAGGTGGTCTGCTGCCTGTCCAGATGTAATGACCCTTATGCTTAGGATTACTTCCATCTCTGGGGTTGTCTGGTTTCTTTTATTTTTATTTTGTTTTTGATATTTTATTTTGAATTTTGTATTTTGTCCCAGACCTATCATAAAAGACACCCAATCAATGAAACCGAAACCCAGCAAACCAGTTGCAACCCCCTCCCAATCCATTTTTGCGTCGTAAATCTTGCTTCACACCCCTCAGTCGTCGTAGTTTTCTTTTTTCGTTGTTCATAAAGTGTAGCTTTTGATTTCTTGATTTTTTTTTGATTCGAACTTTTTTTTATTTTGAGTGGTACATCCGCATGTAGAAGGAAGAGGGGGCCCAGGAAAAAACCAACGCCGGTATGTGGAGGATGGGGGAAAAAGAGGGCGGATGCGAAGATGCAGAACAAAAAGACACAAGGAGCATTGTTGCGATGCGCTTAGAAAACAAGAGCAGCACCCTTGGTCTTCTTGTCACCACCAAGCTCGAAGTGCTTAGTCCGCTTCAGCGGCAGCTGCTTCTTGGTCTTGCATGATGTGCACTCGAGACGCAGCACGATCTAGGCAGGTTAGTCGATGGCAACTACACGTGGCGGATGCCTTTTTGTACATCTGGGAGGAGGACTCACCTTCTTGGTCGTCTTGGCCTTCTTGTGGAAGATCTGCTTTGTCTGACCACCGTAACCGGACTGCTTACGGTCGTAACGACGCTTACCCTGAGCGAACAGAGAAGCCTTGCCGGTCTTGTACTGGGTGACCTTGTCTGTTGTTTGTTAGAAAGGGTGTGAAGGATAAGAAAGATGGGTGACGGATAGAAGAGTGACTCGGGACGTCGTCTGGTGGTCATGCATGACCAGCTGGCTGTCTTCCATCCACAGACGACCGTGTTGTCCAACTGCATCAAGCCCGCCTGCCAGGCGACGTCTCCAAGCACCACTCCTTTCTCCCCGGTCATCAATAGGATGTAATACGTACGGGTGGTGTGCTTGCGGCACTCCTTGCCCTTGCCTGTGTCGGAAAAGCAATGTCAATATCTCAGCTCGTCATCTCGTCATTTTGCATGTCGTCATGAAGTCGTGTCGTCGATTCGTATCGTGTGAACGATAATCGCGGGTAGAACGCATGGGGAAAAGAACGCACAGTAGGTCTTTCTCGTCTCTGTTGGGTTGTTAGCAATCCTGCATCCTCAATCTCTTTATCATTCTCGTCCTCGGTATTTCGTCTCCCCCGCATGTCGGAACACAGCCATGCCGCCCGAGCGAAATCTCTTGTCGCAGAAGTGAAAATATTTGCTGGATAAATAATACGGCGTAAATTATCGCATCTTATTGATTGCTCATGGTGTGTCATCGGTTTTGTCGCCATCGTTGCGTCCATGAAAAAAAAGTTCCGAGTTTCATCTTCCATTTTTGCGACAGAGAGAGATTCGTTTCGGCGGCTTGGCTTCGTTCCTTCGGGGGATACGTATTCGACGAGAGACAAAAACGGTCGGCACTCACTCGGAATGTTGACCATTTTGGCGGTTGTTGCTCAACAAAGTTGTCGTGATGGTCGTGATGTCGAATTGTGGGAGAGCGAGAGAAGCGGAAAAGCCAAAACCAAGAAGACGCCCAAGAGCGACACACAATTGCTACACACCTGCCGAGAGTAGTTTTTTTTTGCCCTGGGCTCCACTTTCCACGCAAAGAGGGACACTATTTTTTCCTGGAAAAAAATTTGTGCGCGGTAGCCCCAAGCGGATAAACTATGTGGCGGTGCACCTGCGCCACATGAAACCCACAGTGTACGAACAGTGCACATACAGTAGCAGCATTAGTGGATACTGTATGAGCACTGTGTCCATAAACGGGCGGCATCCATCCTAGGCCCTGCCTTGCACGTTGGTTCTCCACTCTTCTGTGAATGACGGGCAGGAGGCATGAGATTCACAACAGGGTCCAACGGTGAAGGGCTGGTGATCATGTCACCACTGCATCTAACGCCTGCAAGCGCGCATGCAAACTCTCTCTTGACATCGTAGTCAGTGCATGGTTACACATATGCGGGAAAAATACAGAAATAAAAAAGGGTTGGGGGGGGGGTGGGGGTATTGGAAAATTGAAGGAGTCCGAGATGAAGTGAAGGAAAGGAAACCAGGGAAAGAGTCCGCCGTCCCCATAGTCCTGCACACCTTGCCCGTCAACTGCTCTCATGTAAGGTTGTGCTTTCCTATTGTGTCGGCTCACCATCTTCTTTTCCATTCGTGCCTTCCGTCATTCTGTAGCTACTCCTGCCGTTTCCCTTTTTTTTTTCTTCGCAGAGGAAGGTTGCCCCCTCCCCCTTATCTCCCCAGCATCCTTGTCCCATCTCCATCCCCCTCCCCTTTCCGCCTTCCACTTTCTCGTTCTCTCTTTTGCGCTTTTTAATTTTATCCCTGAGCACATCATTGACAATCGCCCCCCGCATGCGCCGTGATTTACGAACGGCGCAATACGCTTATTCCTAGTCCATTGTTCGCTTCGACTTTAGAACAAATCTCCCGACAGTCTACCGAAAGTTCTGAGTACGGCGCCGCTGCAAAACCAGAGCACGTTGCCCTGTTGGGATAGCGGCACAGCTACGGCGATCTCGCCCCGTGTTAGTCAGCTGGTCACTACGGCCGCTACGCGAGCCACGAGCCAACCCGCCAACAGACCAGCTCCCGCTGTGCAGACACCGGTCCACAATAGAAGCCTTCCCCGCGACGCCGCTTTGTTCCTCGGCCGCCGTCTCTGGTCCTTGTGTCGCTGTCGCCCGTGTGCATTGGCATTGATATGTTTTGACATCTCTCAGCACCTTTTTTAGGCCATTATCCTGCCTTCTTTCTCAACGTCTTGCCCGTTGCATTTTTGGTCTCACTGTCCTCTCCACATCTCCTGGAAGTTGCACCTCACGCCCTCAACCTCCCGGACCTGTCCACCCGCTCCTCCCCCCCTCTCCTCCATTCTTCGTCCCCACCTTTTGTCGCATGAAGCGACATCGCCGTCTGGCCGGCGGGAAGGAAACCCAGTGTCGACATCCAACGACCCACGCCATGCGAGCTTTCTGCCCATGACCGTTTCTCTCTCTCTCTCTCTCTCTCTCCCTCTCGCTCTCCCCCCTCTCTTTTGTTATTGTATTATTTTCCCTTTTACTTCCTCTATCGCTTTCTCTCTCTTTGGGCTGATGCTCGATATCAAGCCACGCCGTGGCGGGACCCATTGACGAATCATACGCCCTCATTTTTTTTGTTGACGACGGGGCACTGACGTCGACCAAGATTTTAACCTTTATTCCAACGCCCGCCAAGCCCGTCATGGGCATGCGGTCGCTATGGCTCCTAGTACACCACCTCCCGCACGAACCCCATCATCGGGGAGGAGCAGCCAGGGCATCTTCAGCCGCGACCATGAACGCTCGGGAAATCGCTCTGGCAGTCGTTCCGGAGGCCGTTCCGGGATGCGACCTGGAAGTCAGTCTGGAATGCAGCCCGGAGTCCAACTCGGAAGCCAGTTGGAAAGTCAGCCCGGCAATCCTGGCCAGCCTGATCGAATAGCACCGCCCAATTCCCCTCCAACAGCACCTGCGTTTACTCAGCCATTTTCAACAGACCATCGACCGGGCTTTGGCCATCTCCCACCGCTGCCCGAATCGCCAGTGACCGCTACGCGTAGCGGCGCACAGCGTCGTGCCTCGGTCTCTCCCAGTGACCCCTCCATCTTCTATCCACCCCCTACAGTTCGCTCCGTGACGCCGGAACCACACGACTACCACAGCAATGCCCGCGCCGTCGGCTCTCCAGTCCAGAGCTCCCCACGGCCCAATGCCGAAGCTCTCAACGTTGAAGGGTCAGCTACCCGCCGTCTCGGTGTCGTCTTTAGCGACTCTCTTGCAGACTCATTTGATACCGGTGCCGGTGCCGGTGCCGGTGCCGGTGCCGGCGGTGGTATCTCCTCCAGCCCGCCCCGCCGCAGCGGCATCTTCCGACCCCGAACACGCACCATCGATGGCACCTCGCTTCTGCGTGACCCATCCGGACTGGGAATGGGAGGCTCTGGAGGAGCTGCGGGTGTCGCACCTGAGCACCGCAGTAGGGTCAGCTCATTTTCATCCACAGGCACTGCCGACAACACTTTTGGCATCGTATCCGCCCTGTCCGTGCCAACAAGAGAGTTCCTGAACCATCCCATGCTTGGATCCTCATCCAGGGCATCTGAAGGCCAGCTTCCTGTGTTCAGCACAGGCACTGGTTTGACTGCCTCGTCGTCTGCTGTCAGCATCGCATCAGCAGGCTCTGCCAGCTCCAGCCCTGCTCTGCCTCCATCGCAACAAGGCCAGCATTCAGGAGGCGGCCTAGCTTCGCGCGATTCTAAGAAGGGCGCTAAGGGTCGCTTCTTGAAAAGGACAAACTCCCGTCCGTCTACGCCAATTATTACGCCGCCGCCCTCTATCGACTCGCTTGTCACGCCCATGCCCACAAGTGACCCAAACCGGTTTCTGATGCTCATAAAGAACTTGTCAGGGCGCATGCGTGGCGACGTCGAGTACAGACATAGCGGCGACAACGACTGGAAGCATGGAACATGTTTTATCGACGAAGAACGAGGCAGTCTCATGTTTGACGGCACCAACTCGCAATCTGCACATGTACCGATACCCGTTGTGCCCGACTTGCGTGGCTGCTGCGTGCTGCCCGCAGAGCCTTTGGACGACGACGACAATGAGGACCGCGAGCCGCGGTGTTTGCGTCTCATCAATGCCCAGTCCACCATCGACCTTGTCCTCCAGCCTCTTCTCTTGGCCGAGCGCGAGCTCTGGCTGGCCGCCCTCATGGCTTGGCAGCAAGTGCGGTACAATGCGTCTGGCGTCATTTCACCACCAGCTGCAAGGCCGCCGAACAGCCGTAGTGCGAGCTCCTCTTCGGGAAATAATGAGGCCAACCGGCGAGTTTCTGGCGTGAAATCAAAAGACGGGGCTATTATCAAGGTCGGCAACATCATGATCTGGGACAAAGGCCCTGCCATGACACCACGGGCCATTGTTACACGCCCATCGACACGCGATGTTAGGTCATCGCAGACATCGTGGCGCCGCATGTCATGCATCCTGCAGGGCAATGGAGACTTCAAGCTCATGGTGGAAAACGAAGTCGCCATTGTCGCCGTCATCGAGCTTGCCCAGCTCTCCCGCTGTGCTGTTCAGCAGCTCGACAAGTCCGTTCTTGACGAGGAATACTGCGTTGCCATTTTCCCCATCTACTCCCCATCGGCGACGCAGCTCTCCATCTTCCGGCCCGTCTACATTGCCTTTGAGTCCCGCATATCCTTTGAGGTCTGGTTCGTCATGTTGCGTGCCTTTGCGGCCCCTGATCTCTACGTTCTTGAGACTATCGATGACTTGAGTATTGCTCATCGCATCGTCGACATCGATCCTGTCCAAGGGCACGATAATCCAACGCTGGATTCACCGGATACCGACGCAGTCGATACTGACGACCTGATAACGCACAAAAAGAGAGAAGAGCAGGTGTTTCGCCTTGAAAAATCCTTGACGCTTCGCGTGACCGAGGCGAAAGTTCGGCCTAGGCTGTCGCCCGTGAACAGTGAAGAGGTTCCTATCGTGTCTGCTTTCCGGCCCCACGACCGCCCAACAGCTCCCGAACACGATGCATCTATTGGCAACTACCTGGCAGAAGTCATTCTCGATGGCGAAGTACGTTCCCGGACAACCATCAAGGCCGATACCAGAAATCCATTTTGGCGCGAGGACTGCGAGTTTGTCGACTTGCCGTCTACGCTCCCTTACCTCTCTGTTCTTCTCAAGCGCGTCGAGGGCAACTTGGACAGTTTCACACACCAGCTACAAGCGTCGCTCGGTCTGCCAAAGACTGGCAATCTGCGAGAGATTGTTTGCGGCGCGGTGGATATTCCCCTCACCAGCCTCGAGAGAGCCAAGGACCATGAACAGTGGTTCCCCATCTACGATGACCGCCAGCAGGTGGTCGGTTCCATGCTTGTTAGGGTTCGCCATGAAGAGCTGGCTGTGTTGGCTGCCGCCGAGTACCAGGACCTTTTGGAGCTCATCCACAACTTCAGCTCCGGCCTCACAGTGCAAATCGCACAGGCTCTCCCTGGCGGTCTGCGCCACCTGGCTGAAGTCTTTTTGAATATTTTCCAGGTGTCAGGCAAGGCCAGCGACTGGCTCATGGCCCTAGTCGAGGACGAGATTGATGGTATTGGGAGTCAAAGTCCCAACACTACGGCAAGTGCGCGCTTCACTCGGCGTGTGCGATCCAACGAGTCGATCGAAGCGAGCGAGCGCGAAAAGGTTGTGCGGGAAATGGGTCGGTCTCTGCAGGGCGAGGCCAATCTCTTGTTCCGTGGCAACTCGCTCTTGACACAGGCGCTCGAGTTCCACATGCGCCGGCTTGGCAAGGAGTACCTCGAGGAGATCTTGGCCGAGAAGATTTTTGAAATCAACGAGATCAACCCCGACTGCGAGGTCGACCCGAGCAAGATACAGCCCGGCGACGACTTGAATAAGCATTGGGATCAACTAATGGCTTTTACCCATGAAGTGTGGGATTGCATCGCCGCCTCGGCACGTCGGTTCCCATCGGAGCTGCGGCATATCTTGAAGTACATACGCGCTGTCGCCGACGACCGCTACGGTGACTTTTTGCGCACGGTGGAATACACGAGTGTCTCGGGCTTCTTGTTCTTGCGCTTCATCTGCCCAGCCATTCTCAATCCTAAGCTCTTTGGGCTGCTGCGCGACCACCCCCGACCTCGAGCACAGCGAACACTCACACTCATTGCCAAGGCTCTGCAGGCGCTCGCGAACCTGACCACTATCGGCCGCAAGGAAACGTGGATGGAGCCCATGAACCATTTCCTCATGGGCCAGCGCCAGGCTCTCAAGGATTTCATAGACGATGTCTGTTCGATTCCGACCGAAACTGAGCTCGCACCGCCGCACATGCTCCAAGCGTCTTACTCGACACCGCTCGCCATCATGCGCCGTCTTTCTGAGCGCGCCCGCGAAGGCTTCCCGAGTCTGCCGTACCTGGTCGATCAGCCGCGCAACCTCGCTGCCCTCGTCAAGATTTGGACGGATGCATTCCACGCAAGTGGGTCGGGGCTCACGCACAAGGGTCTCTTGCTCGAGTTTGACGTTCTCTGTGCTGAGCTGCAAACAAAGTCGAATGATTGCTTTGTGCATGCTGATCTGCACCGGCGTACACAAGAGGCCGAGTCGCTTGTGCTTCCCGAGACGGATGAGTCGGTAGTAGAGGCCATCGACCAGGCCAGCCTCACTGATACGGTCAACCTCTCCTACGGGAACACATCGCAATGGATGGACAATGCCGATGCTGTGACTACCAGTGCACCAGGAAGCCGCAGCGGTGCCCTTGTGCCGCCCGGGTCGTCAGGTAGCGATATAGACGCGGAACACTGGGTGCACCGGGAAGTGAAGACCAGTCGCCAAATGAGCGTGGGTGCCAACGAGACGAGCTCGGGCAGCGGAAGCGGTTCTATCAAGATGCTGCGCAATAAAAACGCGCGCAAGTTCTTTAGTGGCTTCATCAACCGCAAAAACCGTCCGGCCAGCCCCGATGCATCTCAGTCACAATTGCACTCTCAGTCGCACTCTCAGTCGCACTCTCAGTCACAGTCTCAGCCACAGTCTCAGCCACAGTCGCAAATGCAGAACCCTGAGCTAAACACCTCTGGATCGAGGACATCTCGGGATCATGACAGCGACAGTGTCCGAGCCATGGTCCCAGATATGACATCTGAGCAGCGTGAGCTAGAAAAGGAGAAGCTACAGGCTAAGGCCCAAAAGGCTCAGGCTCAGGCTCAAGGTCAAGGTCAAGTGCAGACACAGGCAAATACACAGGGCCAGGCCCAATCACAGCCCCGAGGACGTCAGCCTTCTCGTGAAGCTCTTGATAAGGCCGAGAGGGAGAAGGAGAAGGCTAGGAAGCGCGATAAGTCGGCCAAGTATGACCGGGACACGGCCGAGAAGGCCAGAGCAGCAAAGGAGAGAGAAAAGGCCGAAAGGGAGCGCGCAAAGGAGCGCGAGAGAGCCGAGAAAGAACGGGAGAAGGAAAGAGAGAAAGCCGAGAAGTTGGCCAAGAAGCGGGGTGTCAGCAGCTCCGGTAACGTGGCTAGGCCGTCATCCAGCTCTGCACGGCCAGAAACCTCAGCGGGCAAGAAGGACAAGCAGAAGTCTTTTTGACATGTACTCTTTTTGTTTTTGGAAAGATCTTTTTTTTTCCTTTTTTTCTTCTTTTTTTGGAAATACCATGAAAAAAGGGGTTGGCTTTCAAAACACGGCGGCTATTTTCACCTTTTCGGCATTTGCACCTTCCACGGTTCTGGCTGCTTGTATTCTGGGGATGCGCTCATGGGTGGACGGTTTTTTGTTTACAATGACGCGGTCTTGTATAGGTACTTTTATGTTTTTATGATCACGCGTCCGCTTCTAGATATCAGCACGTTGTTTTTCTCTTATTTTCCATGAAATTTTATTACAGCCAATTTTGCGTGTGAGAGAGGGAGAAGTGGTGGGAGAAAAGTGCACATGATGATACGGGGCTCGCTCTTTCCTTTTACAGCTGCACCGTGCCTTCCTGCTCGTGATGCAGCAAGGGCTAATCTTGCGCATCGTACCTTCCAACTTCAGAGCAGTAATGCATCGCTCCTTCTACCTATCAGACAATGATTGTTATTAGGGAAGGCGCGACTGAGGGGTAAAAAAGTCGTCAAAAGGTCACAGTCTTTCCTGTTAAGCTCTCGCCATGTCCTCGTCTCTCTCTCTCTCTCTCTCTCTCCTTTTTCTTTCTTTCTTTTGTAACTTGCAGACTTCTCACGGCATATTCCACTCGTTCACTACAAGAAACCCACCACTATAAAAATGGCAGACTGGTCTGATATTTTTGAGCAGCGCTTGCAGTCGGTCCTTGCCGAGGACAACACAAAGGCGAGCAAAAGCAGCCAAGGGGACAAAAGCCACGTGGGTGGTTTTGATTTTGGTCTTGATACAGACGGTGAGACGCCGCTCCAGAGACTACGTCCGTCTGCTGCAGCTGCCTCTGCTCCGGCCGCGAGCGACCCGACGCGCGCCTTTTTCGAGTCGATCCGCAAGAAGAGTCACTCAAGCGGCATAGCCCACAGTCGCAGCGACGCACGCCTTTCGCAGAGCTGGCGCGCATCCGGTTCCGTGCCGAGCCAAGAGGCGCCGGTCGAAGACGTCACACCAGCCATCACGGGCTTGCAGGGTAAATACGCCGGATCAACCGTGCATGTATCAGGTCGATTAACGCACTTTCTGACATTACAGAGAGCTACTCGTCTCGTGCTGGAGACCTTCACGAAGAAGCAATGGAACGCCTGACGCAGGTGCAAGATGGTCTCTCGGCCGAGTTGACGCGCATGGCCAAGGAGGAGGAGTCCTTTTTGGCAGGCCTTGCCAAGAAGCAGGCCCGGTTTGGTGCTCCCGCCGAGACATGGACCGTCCGCATCCAAAAGGGCAGCGTCCCGGGGCACAGTGCAACGACCAACAAGACGGAAAACGAGCGTGTGGACCGGCGCGTGGCAAACATGGCCGCTGAGGCTGAGACGCTCGAGACGGAGCTGCCTCGTCTTTGGGCGGACTGGGGCCAGGCCGAGACGGAGGTGTTCAATCATATGTCGGCCATGATCAAGGACGACACGGCTGGTCGGCGTTCTGAAACGGACGAGATTCTTGCAGCAGCAGAAAAGGAGCTTGGTGCCGTGGCGGCTGAAGCCACAAGTGAAATGAAAGAGAACGAAAAGAACTTTCGACAAATCATTCTGGCTGAGGAGTGCAAGCTCGCACAGACGATGCTCGCGCGGAAGTCAAAGTATGATTGAAGGTGTAGGAGTGTAATGGGATTGGATGACATGCTTTGGCAATGTCGTGAGGGAAGGGGAACAAAATTGATGGGCCTCTCACATCATACCTACTCTGTATTCAGGTGTTCAACAGGAGAACCATAGGTGTATGTCAAATAATCAATTCAGACAATACTCTGCACTTTGTGTTCTCAAGACCTCTGTTTTTTCAAACAAATCATCTGTAAGGTCTCTATCTGCTTTTTTTTCCTTGTCTTCTTTCATAAGAGGAGCCTGCCTGCCAAAGTGTATGCAAATGAAAAAAATCAAACCGCTCGTTTAAAAATCTCGGGCGTAATCATAAACTCTAAAATACCCGTTGCAAGAAAAAAAAAGACGGAACAAAATGGAACGCAAAACGAAAAAAGAGAGAAAGGACTGTCACGATTTTACTCGCGCTCGTTAACAACGACGCCCCATTCGTGCTGCTCGCGGCCGTACATGATGTCGCCGATCCAGCCCTTGATGAGCTGGCTGTACTTGCCGCCGGCGGGGGTCTCCATGGGGAAGGGGATCTCCTGGTCGCGGTGGCGGATCAAGCTGACGGGGGTGACGAAGTACTGTGATGGATGTTAGAACATCAACCCGATATAGGTAGGTATAAATAGCAGGGAGACTTTGCAGGAAAACTTACAGCAGTACCGGCAGCAAAGGCCTCAACGAGACGGCCCTCGGCCAGGGCCTCCTGGAGCTGGGCAATAGTGTAGCGCTCCTCAACAATGTCGACCTCGTCCGAGATGCGCTCGCGGGCCAGCTGCAGGACGCTGCGGCGGGTGATGCCGTCGAGGATCAGGCGGTCGTCAAGAGGGGCGGTGACAATCTGAGTGCGGCCCGTCTCGCGGTTCTTCCAGACGACAAAGAAGTTGCTGGCACCAGCCTCGGTGCAGTAGCCCTCGGAGCCGTAGAGCCAGAGGACCTGGTGGCAGCCGGCCTTGCGGGCGTCGTTGGTGGCGACCAGGCTGGGGCCGTAGTTGGCGCCGAGCTTGGCGTAGCCGAAGCCGCCGACCCAGGCACGGATCATATCCTCGGGGCTGGTGTGCAGACGCAGGCCACCAACAACGGCGTCGAGACGGGGCAGGAAGCTGGCAGTGATAAAGAGCAGGGCGGAGCGAGGGGACTGGACACCGAGCTGGGGCTGGGTGCCAATGAGCGAAGGACGGAGGTAGAGGTACGAGTCCGGAGGGCCGTCACGGGGCAGCCAGCGGGCGCCGTCGACGGCCATGAGCTCGAGCATGAGCTTCTCGAGCTGGTCGACCTCGAAGCCGGGCAGGGAGACGCGCAGAGCAGAGATGAGCATGCGCTTGGCGTTGCAGTCGGGACGGAAGAGACGGAGCTTGCCGTCGACGCCACGGTAGGCCTTGAGGCCCTCGAAGCACTCGGTGGCGTAGTGCAGCACCGAGGCAGTGGGCATGAGCGACAGGGGGCCGTAAGGCTTGAGAGCAGGAGCAGCCCAGCCCTCGTCGATCGACCAGGCGACGGTGATCATGTGGTCGGTGCAGATGGTCTCGGTGCCGGAGCAGGCCGTGGCAATGTCGGCGGGCACGGGACGGGGGTTCTTGGTGAGCTCGTATGTGATCTTGGAGGCATCGAGGGGCTGGACGGTCTTGGTCTCAGCAGCAACAGCCTCGTCGGCCTTGCGCTTGAGGGTCTTAGGCGAGGTCTCGCCCTCAGCCGGCGTGGCAGCCGGGGGCAGGGTGGTTGCAGAGGGAGCCATTGGGGTAAAGAATAAAATTTATGTGATTGGGAATATGATTTGGACCGGGCACGGTGAAGGTAGAAAATTCTTGAAAGGAAAAAAATAAGAGGCGTCGATGTGGTGAAGTGTGTTGTCTGATAGACGGGAATTCGCTTGGTCGTACCTTCCGTGTAAGTGAGGCAAGGGTGAGATGACTGGAAGAGGAAAGAACAGAACAAGATCGAGAGAAAAGGTGGAAGCAGAAAGAAAAGAAAGAAAGAAAGAAAAAAGAGACAGAAGAAGAAAAAAAGAAGGAGGGGAAAATAGAAATGGGCAAGAGCAAGGGAGTATGGGCTTATCTATTGGCACCGGCACGGCGTGCGGCATGAGCGGCGTTGCGTCTGGGACGGAAAGAGTGTGTGGACGGCTGTGGAAGGCGCAAAGTGGAGAGTGCGTGCAAGCCGAGGACCAATAAAAGGCTGGAAGCCGCAAGGCAAAAGAAGCGTAAATTTCTTTCTTTTCTTTCTTTTTTTCTTTTTTTTTATACTTTGCACCTACCAAATTCGGACCTACGACGTTAAGAGAGCTCCGAATGGTGGCATCCCTCCAGGGCCCTTCTTCTTTGCAGCTTCTACCTCCGCGATGTATCTTACATTCTATATCAGATGCAACAGTCATAAGCCACATTACTGTCCATTGGCCAATGGAAGAAGATCAGACGACTTGCATGAAGTGAGGCGGGTGTGATCTTTGCGCAAAGCCTGGTGAGAAAAGCATAAAAAACGGAAAGACTACGGACGAGTATCAGGGGCCACTGTCAATCGTTCCTTCCGCAACGGACTGAAACGCTGACCGATGACGGCAGGAGCAGAACGGGTAAAGAAGGGCGACTGGCGGCAGATAAACCGAAACGGAAGGCGCCATGCGCCTTTCACACGCCCTTTAGCAGACACGCTGCAATAGTCTCCTTCCCTATCGTTGGCCAACATAACTGTCCATAACATGTACGAAGTATCTCGTACGCATGCGGCACCACGAGGGAAAGAGCGACTAGTCCCAGCATGGAAGGCCGTCCAACACGCCGAGTAAATGCCAGATAGGAAGCCATGACGCCCCCCTCCCTCTCTCGCTTGTATGAAAAGCTTGTAAAAATTTTGTGTTCCTGGGTCCCCGTTGTTTTGCGGCCGAGGGGAAACCATAACAAAAAAAGAACTTTTCGCTCGGCTTAAGCCGCGTCTGGTGACTCGAACATGGTTCGGACTTTGGCGCTAGAACGGCTTTGATAGGGACTCGTTCCAGAGACGTGCTAGTATTAAAACTTGGGGTATCTGCGGCCGGGCGTCTTAGTTGGCTCTTTCCCGGAATGGAAAGAACGGGATATACAGGAAACACCTTGCACTTAATACACGTAACGATGGGGCTGTAAAACTGTGCGAGTGAGACGGCGTCGGAGTTGATCCAAATATGTCAAATTTTGGAGTGATGCAGCAACCTTATCAGTGAGCCGGGCACGGGAGAGGTAAAAAAGCAAGGCATATACGGACTGAAAGAAAGAGCCGACTACTACCCAACTATGCGGTGACGGCCCCCGCTGCGGAATGATTGTCGGCATGGCATAGTCCCGCGGCTAACCGGCGCTAAACGAGTACTGATCGCCCGCCCTAGGTAGGTACTCCGTAGGTAGGTAAGTACCTAGTATTCTGAGGCGATGGTGAAAAGATGCCACGCGCAAAAAAAGTCTGCAAAAAGCACAACCAGGGGTAAAAAGCCGTCAATCAAATTTTGTGAAAGACAATTACCCCATTGTTATGTAAAAATTCTTTCCAGAAACGAGCCCCTCACAGAAGATAGAAAGTCACCAGACACAGATCACAGCGTGACGCGGCCCCTAAAGGTCATGGGGTGCAGATTGTTTTGCTTCCGGGAGACTTTGTTTCGGGTTGCTTTCCATCAGTTTGTTTGCCCTTTTTCTTTTTTTGTCTTGGCCCATTCTGGCTTTGGTTTCCTTTTTGCTAGCAGTGCTATCCTCTGCCCTCGCGCTTCTCTCGCCTGTTGAAGACGATGCCCCATCAACGACATATCAGCATAATGCCAATTTGATACCCTGCCATATGCATCCCGACCGTCTCTACCTCCTCGCCTCCTTTTGCCGCTGCTCTTCCTCCATCTGCTCGCGCAGCTTGTGTGCCGCCTCAACGTCGGCCTTTGCGCCCTTGGCCCGTTGCCGCGCCTCGTACCGGTCGCGGCTCGCCATGATGCGGTCGACAATGGTACCGGCATTGACGTCGGCAAACTCGTGGTGCCCAATCTGCTGGTAGATGCCCATCTCCTTGACGGCCGTGTATGGGTCGTACGTCAGCGGCATAAACGACGTCGGGCCGTGGTAGACGGCATCGGGGACGCCCCACGGCAGGGCCGAGAGATACGGCTTGGTCGGCGAGAAGGGCGCGCCAAACACGACGGCGTTGACGTATCGGCACTGCAGGACGCACAGGCCGCGCTCGTAAATGTTCATGATGGGATAGTTGACGCCCTTCCACTCGTTGATGACATCGTCGTCGTGCACGCCCGCCACAATAAACGCCGGCGGGTAGTCGCCGGCGGCCTTGCCGCGACGCTCGGCCACAGCCTCGGGCGCGTACCAGCCCTCGGCGCGCGCGCGCTCCTCCTCGGCCTCGTGCACGGCCTTGAGAAAGGCAATGTGGCCGCTCGAAAACAGGTCAAAGCCGCCGTCGACGTAGACAACGCGCTGGCCAATCTGCGGGCCCTTGCCGCGGATAAACTCGCCCAGTGTGTTTTTGTTGCCGCTGTCAATGCTGCCGTCATTGCTGCCGCCGCGCCAAAACAGCACGTCCACACCTGGCGCCTTGGCCGTGGCATCGGTCGCATACAGCTTCATGCGCTCCGCCATGGCCTGTCCCGTCGCCTTGCGCTCGGCGTCCGTACCAGGCCCTTCCTCGCCCGCCAACGTCGCCTCGAGCGAGCGCAAAAAGTGTGTCTTTGTGCAGAGGAGCATGCGGCCGACAAGGTCGGTGGTCGAGATGCTGGGCGTGCGCTTGACGACCTTGAAGCGGCCGGCCGCCTTGACGAAGCGGTAGCAGTCCTCGCCGGAGCTGTCCGAGGTAATGTCGTCGCCGTGCACCACGTAGCGGCAGCCAAAATGCGTGACCCAGTCGAGCTGTGTGACGTAGGGCGCGCTGGCAATCGACCGCGTCGTCCAGCGGCAGGCATCGACAGCAAAGAGTCGCTCGCGGAGGTTCATCACCGTCGGTCCCTTGTTTTCGAGAATGGCCTCGTCCGAGTGCACGCCGACATACAGCTCGTCACCGAGCTGGCGCGCCTGAACAATAGCGCCGGCATGTCCTAGAGGGGAAAGGACGTTTAGTACGATGGGTTCGCGAAGAAAACAAAGGAAGAAAAAGATGAAGAGGAAGATGAAGGATATAAGATCATTATGATCTTCCAAACTTACCGTGGTGGAAGAAATCAAAGCAGCCGTCGACCCAGAGCCGGTCGTCGAGAAGCTCCGGTGCGGGCTCGCCAGGGGGGACGTCGGTGGTGGCCATTGATATACAACGGTAACGTGTCGTCAAAGATGTGTGGTTGATAAAATAAAAACAGCTGTGGTCTGCCGTGTTGTGTATAAAGCTGCGCGGTGACAAAAGGAAGCTTCACAAGCTTCAGGTACGTTGCAGGTTCGCAGCTTCCCGCCCCTGATTAAGTCGAGGAAGGGGGGGCGAGGTACTTGCCGTATTGGACGCGGCACTAAATCAAGTTGGTCGCTGGTCGCGCGCTGGGGGAGTGAAGGTGGGGACCGGCCAGCCTCCTTCCCCCCCCCCCCATGGCCCGTCGCAAAACTGGCGGCATTCAAGATTCTCAGCGAAGTATAGCCCCCGGAGCCGCTCACCGGTCTTGGCGTTTTTGCGCCTTCCAAACATGATCGGGATCACAGCACGCCCGACCGCACGTCATCTCATTGGACGGAAGGTGCGATACAGAGGTACATTGAGCTATAAAGGTAGAAGAGACATCTTATGCCTAGGCATGGCAGCATGGCCTACCCGCATCGAAATGTGTAAGACATACGGCGCAGGAATATCAGTCGCATTCACTTCAGTACTTATGGAATACATTGTTGATGAATTTCCCCAATCCGGTTTGCTTGTTGAAAAAATGACCTATGAAATAGCAAAAAAAAAGACGCAAAACACGTATGAAAACAATTAAAGAAAAGGAATAGACACCAATACAACAAGATATCAAGCAATGCTATTCGCATCACTCAAAAAAACAGACACCTTGACAAAAAGAAAAGAAAGAGAAAGAGGAACAGAGAGGAATTTCCGGCCGACACAAGAAAATACAGACGTTGCCACAGTAGCATCCTCTGCCCTCCGTCTCTTACGTATGCCACACGCTCACCGCTTCTTGACGCTGGGGCGCGGCTTGCACTCGTCTGGCAGGACGGGGTGCATCATGATCTTGATCGGGTACTGGGCGCTGTTGCCCTGGTAGCCCTTGGACCAGTCGTAGGAGACGGCGTAGACAAAGACCTTGCCGTCGCGGTTGAACTTGGCGCTAGTAATGCTGCCACCGACAGACGGGTAGCCCTTGAGACGGTGCTTGGCGTCCTTGTCCCAGAAGTGGAAGGTTCCGTCGGAGCCGGCAGTGGAAAAGGTGCCGTGGACGGGGTTGAAGGAAATGTCGTTGACGGCGTGCACCTGGACGACGTTGTTCTGAGGCGGGTCACGGTGGCAGCGGAAAGAGAAGTTGGCGCTGGAAAAAAAAAAAGAAAAAGAAAAGTTAGCAGAGAAACACAACTAGGGGAGGTGCAAATGATTGGGACATCTTTTCGGTACATACCTTGAATCCTTCTCCTCAATGTACTGAATGGCGCAACGGCCCTCGATACTGCCGACGGCAAAGCCCGCCGAGTCGTTGAAGCAGCTAACCACGCGTGTCTGCCACTTGAGCGGACTCTGCAGAGTCTTGTAGATCTTGGTGGGCTCCTTGAGGTTGACGACGTGGACGTAGCGCTCGGCCGTGCCGACGACGAGCAGGTTGTCCTTGACATCCATGGTGTAGACGCGCTCCTGACACGCCACACTGGCGACAGGCTGCTGCTGCCGCAGGTCCCAGTACTTGATCGTCTTGTCCCACGAACCCGTGACAATCATCTGCTGGCCGTTGACGTCAAAAAACTTGACGGAGCGGATCGGCTGCTCATGCTGCGCAACAATCTCGTTCTTGCCGGTCTCGAGATCGCACACGCGCGCCTGGTTGTCCGCGCCGCCCGACACGACGTGCTTGCCGTCCTTGGCAAAGTGGCAGCTGAAGACAGGCGCTTGGTGCTCGTACATCAGCCGGCCCTCGGACTGGCCGGTGCTCGTGCTGATCTCGTAGATGCGCACCTTCTTGTCCCAGCTCGACACCGCCAGAAAGTCCTTGGTGTCGGCCGGGTTGGGGTTGAACGAGAGGTCCGTGATGCTGTCCTCGGGAGGGTTGGGCAGCGCGACATCGTCCTTGAGATCGCCCAGCGTGCTGGTCGCTGCCGCCGCCGGCGCCGCCGTCGCCGAGCTGCCAAAGAGGCCAGACATGGTGGAAGTAGAAGCCCGGGAGAACGAGGGTGAGAAGGAGAGAAGTGGATCAGACGCGCTCGGGGCAGTCAAACGTGCCGGTCGTCAAAAGAAAAAGTGACGTGATCCTCGATAAAAACAGAAGATTGAATATTTGAAGCTTGAAAAACGCTTCCGCCGTCTCCCTCGCGTCGGCCGCGGTGTGTCCGTTTCGAGGCTCGCGCACCAGACGGTCGATTGATCTGGAGGGAGAAGTGAGGAAAAGAAACGGTCGTCCGATTGTCGAATAGCCTCTGGTCGTCGAGATGCAGAGTAGGCCGGCGTGTCGAGACCAAACGTGACCAATTGTGACCGATGCAGAAAGCCCAGCAGTGTGGATGTCAAAGTGAGTTGCGTCCCTTGCACCTTCCTCGCCTGTAATTTTTTTAGCGCGTCGAGGCTCGCGCAGAGAAGGCAAAAGAGGCAGGCACGCAACGGGGGCTGGGGCAAGCTTGAACTGCTTGGGGAAAACTGCGAGGCGCTAGCCCACTACCGCTACAACGAGGTACATCTAAGCCGCCTAAAATTGGTATGGCAGAAATGTATCTTTCCACGAAGCAGAGGGCATGCAGCACTCCTTATACGTACCTAGATTTCATGCACAGTTCACCAGAACTAATATACATCAAAATTATAAGAATTCAAAATCTCAATTTAAAGTATTATTCCCGTTTTCATGTTTTACAGAGCTACGCCCTATGACAAGTCTTTCTTGCCTGTTTCTGCCTGGCCACTGCCTGTAGCTGCCTCCTGCTGCGTCCTGGAGCCTAGGGGACTTCATGCTGCCTGCTGACAAAAAAAGTTGATTACATAACAGTATGAAAAACACGAAATGGCCAGTCTTCACCGCCCGCCCAACCGGCAGAAAAAAACCAGAGACCCACAATAAAATGAACCTGTTTAAATTTTCCTCAACCATCGTCGCGCCGCTCTCTGTTTCCTTCCTTCTCTTCCCTTTTCCTTCAAGCCCCCTCACCCGACAAAATCGCCTTCGAAGCTACACACGGAGATGCGCCACCTGGTTTTCCGGGTGCGCGCGTCTCATTCACGAACAAGCTTTGGGAGAAAGTCCCCGGACAGCTTGTCACTTATGGCAAGCGATGCGGAAACGCGCCGCCGTAACGACACCTGCGGCTGATCTCTGTTTTTTTTGGGGCATCGTCTCTGTTTCCAATATCTGGCTCCTTTCCATCTTTTTGGTCTTTTTTTTCTCCCTCGCCCCCTGTTTCTGTGATCCCTCGCTGCCCGTTATGCTGTTTTCACTTTGAGTCTTGTCGGTCTTGTTTTTCGGGGAGCTCGTTTTCCTCATTCAACTCTCTTTGCTACCTTTCATTTTCCACACCTGCCCCCTTTTGTCATCCCGCTTTTATGGCGACTGTTCTTTTCTGCCCACGTTTACTCTTTGCCTTCTCATTTTCAACTCGTGCTTCTCCTTGCTCGGTAAGCCTTGAGGGAGTTGCCAAGAATTGCCTGCCGTTGTCTTGCACTCAACAGTGTCGACGTGAAGGGAGGACCAGCGATGACCTGCGATGCAGGCTGTCTCGGGCGAGTCGGAGTGGTTGTGTCGGATACCTCTGGCAATGGTTATGGGTTGGTCTGATCTGATGGCACCACTTATGGACGAAGATATGAGTCCGCTGTCGTCGGGTCAGTTCTGCCTATGCTGTTGCATTGGGGGTTGATGACTGTCTCTCCTTCTCTCCATTAACGGGATGCCAGCGAAGCTTGTCGGAGGTCCGACTGGATTGACTCTGTGGAACAAGCAACACTGTGGGAACGTCTTGGCCGCGCTATCACCTCTTGTGCCATACGGATGCTACCGGAGAGTTCGGGGAGATGTGCGTTCGGAGTGTCTGTGCGGTGGAGGGGACATGAGTAGGAGCGGTATTTGGCAAGAGTTTCGGTCAGATGGAAATGGAGAGCTGTGGTATGAGGGGAGGAGATTCGAGTCAACGATCCGCGGATCGACGAGGAGAGAGGCGGAAGCAGTGGACATGCGAGGAGGAGGAGGAGCAGTGGTGTGCATTCATGGGGGAGGGGCTGAGAAGCTCGAGGGTCGGGGCTGGATGGAAGCATGCGGTGTCTCGGGCAGGGAGTCCTTCGTCCGAATTCGATAGGCATGCGATTGCTCGCCGGATGCAGAGATGCTTCTCTGGCGAGTTACTCGATGGGGCTTATTCTCGGAGTGAGGGGGCTTCGCTTTTTTTTTTTTTCTTTTTTACGCCGCCGACATTGTCGAGTTGATTTCTGACAGCCATATGGCGAGACAATGGAAACTCTTAAACGGGGCAATTCGGGCTTGATCTTGAATGAGATCTGCCAGATCAGCCTCGACCGTCTTCGTCTGGTTGTTGGAGAACATCTGGGCATTGTTGTGCTGGCAGGCTACCTACCATCTGGGGGTTCGTGAAAATGGGGGCTCTCTTTTTCTTTTTTTCTTTTTTTTTGCCCGTGCCAGCAGCAGAGGTTCTACATGATGATTACCATACATAGAGTCAAGCCCTGATCTGGAAAACCCAGACGTGACGACTCACTGTAACCAATAGGAATTCTGAACGAACCAAATTTCCCCTGCTTTGTTTATAATGGCCGAGTGGCCATCTTCTTTTCCCACCTATATCCTTTCCCCTTCTTCCTCTTTGCCATTTCTATATACACACCATCCACATTTTTGTGACGAAGAATTGAAATAGTAACATTCATATACGCTCAAGGTCATTGAGACATGATAACAAAAATAAAAGGAAAATAATGTGATGAATATAAAAAGGAATCCATAAACGCCAGAAACACCTCTCCCTGTGTCGAATGCTGCATGCCCATAATAAAACTCCCGTACTACCAGATACCTATTAGAGTAGTAGTCACTAAGTCACTCCTACATCAGTCCTCCCAGAACAATCTTTCCGATATTAGCCACTTCTGACTTGACGCCGCTGCGGCTGTGTTCTTCAAATTCCTTCATGACGCCCTGGATGAGCACTTTGCGGACGCGTGCGTCAGTCTTTGTAAAGAGTTCGAGGTTGAGAGGCGTGCACTCGCGAGGCGAAGGCATGAGGGCCTGGATGCGCAGGTAGCAGTCGATGAGCACGTCGCAGAGCGTGGTAAAGGTTTCGAAAAAGTCGGGGTCAAAGGGCAGGCTGGGCGTGAGCAGGAAAGTATACTCCTCGCCAGGCAGCAGGTCGGTGTTGTTGTCGTAGTAGGTGGCAAAGGCCGTCGATGCGACGCCCGACGAGGCCAGGGGAAGACTGGACGAGTGCGTGCCAGCGCTGCCGCCGCCGCCGCCGCCACCACCCTCGCTATTAACGAGCGTCAGAGCGCTGCCGCTGAAACCACCAATGCTGCCCGCACCGCCCACGCCGAAGCTGCCGATGCTGCCATCGCCGCCAGCGCTGCTTCCGGGAGGAATGGGCATGGGCGCAGCGCCTGAGCTGTCAAAGTCGGCTGAGCCCGACGAGGCCGCACTGCTGCTCGTCCTCCGGACCTTGCCGGGTGTCGCGCGGCGGAACATGTTGGGCAGACGCGCAGCGCGCGAGAGGGAGCTGGCAGCGCTGCCATTGCCCGTCTCTGGGTGCAGCTGCTGGAAGGACTCAAACTCGGCAAAGAGGGCGCCGATGCTGCGGAGAAGCTCCGGGGCCGAGGTCGAGTTGAGGTCGACGACATTGGGCAGCGAGAGGCCGAGCAGGAGGTAGTTGGTGGCCCGGCGAGCAAGACGGCGCGGGTCAAAGTAGTTCATCCGCGAGAGATCGGGGCGGTCATAGCGAAGCGTGTTGAACCAGTAGATCTGACCTTCGTGTCTGCAAGAGTCCAAAAAAGGAGAGGTTAGGAGAGAGAGAGAGAGAGAATGGTGAATTCAGAATTCAGCTTTGCAGGAGACGCACGCTTTGCGCAGATATTCAATGGTGGAGATGCGCTTGGTGATGAGATCTTGAATGTGATGCTGGAGAGCATGGCTCTCAATCGCTATGCCGGACGTTCCTGCCATGTTGCTCATGGCAGCAATCCCAAGCCCCGTGGGAGCCGGGGCGATCAGTCCTCCGCTGAGCATCATCTTCGCGGTAGTAAAAATAATATGGGTAAATTGGAGTACGGGGCAAAAACGCGTGCCTGAGGCCAACGGGAAACGGGGTCGGTTGTTTTTTAGCGCTGTCAAGGGGGGCTGTTAGTTGCTGTTATTAGATGTGTAGGTGCTGTCCAGTGGACAAGCATGGCGAACGGCTTTGAAAGTTGAAAATGAGACGAAAAAATAAGTGATGACCAGATGCAGAAGTTTCGACATCGATAGAGGTGGGCGGCAGCCATCCAAATATGTCGCGCCGTGCATGGCCATCGGTATCGTCCGCCGTGCGCCTTTTCTTATCGACCTTCTCGAATTAGACGTCCTCGACAGTATTTGGTCACTAGTAGTGGCATATTGGCGCTGCAGGTCGCGGCTGCTGCAGTCGCTGCCGCCATAATTTCATGCAGGCTCACGGCGCGCCAGCCAATGACAGCACTGTTTAGCGTGTAACCCCCCTGGCGCGGGGCTCGCCGCTAGCCGGAATCAGGAAAAGGAGCAGCAAAAAAAGCAATGCACCCCTTTCTTGACCCCTGCGCCGCGATATCTGGAACTTTAAACTTTGAACCTTGAAACTTGTGAGGTTCGAGAACGAATTGTATGAATTTTTCAGATGTTTCTACAACAAAAAGGACCGTTTGGTGGATACTGTATCTTGTGCCCCTTCGGCTTTCCTGGCCTTTTAATAATGTTAAATAAAGAACCTAGGTATGTGAGGGAGACATGTGTACCTAGGAGTGGGAGTGAGAGATACCTACCTAGGCAGGTGGTATATTTCTCTTCCTTGAAAAAAAAGAAACAAAAAAAAGACGTGAGATTCGCAAAAAAAAGAGACACAATCGACACAATGCACCAAAAGGGGACA